>QQSS02181208.1:0-14260 GCA_003687565.2 Craspedacusta sowerbii
TACTGCCTGAAGCATTCCATAAATTCCTTCACTATCATTGTTCAAACGTAGGTACTTGGTCAAGCGATGTATACAGGCTTTCGCTACACACTATACGCACTGAGAAGTATGGGTCAAATAAAATAAAATACGCGGCGCTGCGCTCTTTAGTATCCATAAAGAATTACTTCTAGAATTTCTCAATCAGAAACATGCCTTCAGGAAGGAGTTTTTAATAACCTGCTACTAGCTGCTTATACATAAACTTACATGCTGTGTTGGCTCTTCAATATCTTGAGTCATTACTTGGGCATTGGGCAAGTTCAGCAATGTGAGGAGAAACGTTTAGTATATATCCCTTTCGACTTATTGTGACTGCTATCGCGGGCTATAGCATTTGTTACGTTTGATAAGGTTTCGTTTCAATTATTGCAGTCATTACTTAGGTTTTGAGCAAGCACTGCAATGAGAGACGAAACTTTTAACACATAATTCTGTCAGCTTATTTTGTTCCCCATCACGGACTATAAGTTTTGTTGCGATTGAAAATTTCTCGAAAGTACTTTCGTGACATAACTAAAGAACTAAGTAAACAAAGTTTGAAGTCCTACTAATCACAGGGGAGCATTATTTTGTTACCTATGCAGTGCCTTAAAATTGAAAGTCTAATAACTCATGCTGCATTTCGCGTTTGCATGCACAGTTTATCATATCCGCCTCATATTCGTACTTGCTTTGCAGAAGTCCTTTCAAATTGTGGATTTGTTTTCGGTACCATGCTTCTAAACTTCGCCCTACTTCGTAAATACATATAATTTCGATTATGATGTTCTTACGAACGCACTGTGAACAATTCCGACAAACCTTTTACTCGTTTAATCTACTGCTGGCTTCAGATCAATAGTCTCTTCAACGACCAGATTCTTAATTTTGAGACAGAAATGAGTGTGCGAGTGGCATCTTCGATCTTATTAGCCCTGGCTAGAAGGATTTCTCTCCCTCTTAATGCGTAATCAATTTAATTTTTGTAGGCACAGGTTGGCTCATAATATCAGCATTATTATTTTGTTTATTCTATCTTTTATTTTAATTTGTATGCTTGAAGTTTGGATGCCTTGTAACTTTCTGGAGCGTTAATGAGGAAATAAAAACTTTTGTTGTAGTTGTTGCCGTTGTTATTTTTTATATCTGATGTAATTTTTGTTTCACCAGAAACTTTTCTTATATTACCTTGGACCACGACCATGATTGGTTTAAATGATTTTGGACCACAACTGGTGACTCTTACCACAAATTTTCGAAATTTTGCATTCACAAAGTAACGACTTCAAGTGATGCGTCCTTATTGTGATTTTGTATCAGATGCTTTAGTATTTCCTTAATACTAATCTTAGGCTTATACTTCTTATGCATTGAATTGAATTCCGGTTAGGCTTGAGTGTGTTTATAAAGAGTTTTGTTATTTAGATCACTTTTGTTCGTGACTGCAAATGATCTTTGGCCTTAATGTGTATTATAAATATTCTGTAATCGATTCTGTGGCAAACTACCTCCAAGATCTTTCTCACGTGCTTTCTTTTCTTAGAGTCACTTATTTTAGACTCTTAAGGCACTGTCAATTCTGTCGCAGGAAGGCATAACACGCGACTAGAAAGAAACACCAAGTCCGGACGCATTGAGATGATGAAAACCTTTGCAGGAATAGCAGAAAGGCTCTCATTCTTCAAAACCTGAAAGTCATGCGCAGATGCCTGGATCTTCAGTACCCGGTTAAGTCTCCCTCGCCTTCCCACAATACCCAGCGCCATGAAATAAAATGCCTTTCATTTGCTGTGAGCCTACCTCCACGCGACGTTAGACAGGCGACATGCAACCTCTACTAAAACCGTATCGCTTTATTGTGTCGCCAAGTGCTGCAGGCTGCAGTGCTTTGCAAGATGAAGCAGATTTTGCTATACCAGATCAAAAGTCCCTGTGTGATTCAGCTTGTTGAAACCAAAGAGGTTAGTATGACAGCCTGCCGTAGTCCGAAAGTCAAAGCCATACCTTCCAAACTGGAGAGCTGCTTCTATTTCTAATTGGTGTCTCCAATTGTGTCATCATTTGTTTTCTCGGCATTCCATGCATTCCAATGCAGTATGAACAGTTTTGGGTCAGAAAGTCCTCAAAATTTTTAAATTTAGTAATTTCAAAAATACCACACAATCATTTAGCAATGGCTCAAACCACTTTCAATCGACTACTAAATCATTATGGGAAACCAAGAAAATGTTCCATCGCCGTTTAAGATACTGCGAGTTGAAGTAACGCGTTTAGAATGACTTTCAAGGGAATTAGTAGTACGAAGGCACTGACCATGGATCAGTGCATCGATATTTTGTGTCAATTTTATGGGGATTTCAAAATTCTGTTTCGGTTCGAAGTAAGAATGCTCCACTGCTGAAAAGTCCCTCAACTAGTGCGCGCTTGCCGTTGGCCAGTAATCCCTTTCTATATATTTATCTCTTCAGAGCTATAACTATCTAACAAACGTAAATAGTGGCTTCCTATTTAAATACTATAGGTTGATCTTTGGGACAGATTATTTAAATAGTTGGTAAAGTAGGACAAAACCATTCAAATAGCATTCCATAGCACCCAGGTTTGGTTCCCATGCACGTCACTGATGAGCCCCACATAGGCCGAAACCATAGAGGTAATTGTATGAACTCTATGGGCGAAACGTGTCTGGCGTTAGGGGAATGGAGGAACTGGTGAATTTCTCTACTTGGCCGATTTCAAAATATATGTGCTCGCGTGTATGAACCTCGCTGTGCGGTATTCGATGCTCTAGGCCACAGCAAACTTTACAGTATTTGAATATTATTTCCTACTTAAGCAGTACCTAACACTGAATACGACTGCGTATGGTGTACAATGTATATGGTCGTAGGTATAGGTGTATAAGTATAAAAACAGGGCTGGAGCCACAGAGGCCGGCCATTTTATGCAAGACCGGTCTTAACTCCAAGCATCTACCGGATCTGCTGACTTGATACATTGTCCCACACACGTCCTTGCGTGGTTGCGAACTGGCGTCGTGCAGATGGGATGCTGCGACCAGCGCTTCAATAAAGTAGCTTCAATAAACACTATTGTGTTATTACTTCAACTTTTGACCGATTGTTTGGAGTGCTTCCAAATTCGAAACGATTGCCTTGAGAATTTGTGCTTAATTGTTAAAAAATTCCTTATTCTTGAGGCACATCGATCAAGGGCAAGACAAATCAATTGTTTCTATAAAAAGCATATCCGTTTAACAACTTTTTCGGAGTTTTTGATCAACGGCGTCAATGTGAAGAGCAATAATTGCTCTATTACTATTTATATTTCACCATGGGAAGCTTTCTTTACTTCAATTATTGAAGTAAAGAAAGCTTCGCATGGTGAAATATAAATAGAAATCTGTTCGCATTTGTTCTCATTTATTTTCGTTGTAGTGGTCTATTAGTGACACCCTAAGGAATCACCAGGTGAATTGAGAGAAAGCTAAATAGCAAGGTGCCTAATAACCACCTTTAGTTGTAACAACGTTTGTTTCTCACTGTTTCTTTTTTAAAAAGATTTGGAAGCTTCTGGCAGCGTTGGCTCTTCTTCAACTACTACATTGTTTCTGCAGTTTATTCACTAATTTGTAAAGATCTGAATATGTTGCCTTAAGACTGCTATGCCTTGCTAATGGGTGCATAGATTTAATTTTGCATTTTAAGCTTACTGTCTGGGTTCTAGGACGACTTCATACTGGACCCTGATTTGGACTTCTTTCTGGAGTTGCATTTAGTCAGTTTAAGAAACCCCAGCCTTACGTCCTGGAAGGGGCTGCACATAATCCTTTAAGTTCTTTGGTCAAACATAGGATTGACTGAAGTTGGTGTCAAATAAATAGCTAACAAGTTTTTCTGCTGGGTCATTTTTGTGCATGTCAAAACTTTAGACCTTAAATGTTTCATAGACGAAAGAACGAAGTTGTCCAGAATTGCTATGTTTTCTGAAAATGTGCCATCGTAGCGGATTTTTTACTCCATTATTTTTTAGCCAATCCCAAGCCTTCATAAATTTTTTATTTTATGGCATGGTATTTGCAATTATGACAATTTATTTATTAAGTTATAAGCTGTGGCATTGTCTTGAATAAATAATAAAATACAAATGTGACTTCTTTTCTTCTAGGGAAGTTATTATTTGCAATTAAGGTATACTTAGTGTAAAAGCTTCCTTTCAGTCTACTTTCCAACATGATCAGAGCTATTCTTGTGTTTAATAACCATGGGAAGCCAAGACTCATAAAGTTTTTCACACATTACGTAAGTAGCAACTGTATTTAAATGAAGCACAGTGCTTGCTTGCTTTTGGTCTTTTCTGCTGATTTGGAATGTTTCAGCTATTAATATCAAGCTGTGTGTGCAAAATGTCTCAGGAAAGTGCTAGGCCCATTGTAACGGTGGAATAGTTTTCCTCTTAAAGTTTTTTCTGACTTAACTGGCCAATCGAGTTGAAAAATCTTTCTCAATCTAGTTGAAAAAGCCTTTTTTTTGTTTTCTTTCAGAAGGAAGAAGTTCAGCAACAAATAGTTAAGGAATCTTTCCAGCTTGTTTCTCGGCGCGATGATGGTGTCTGCAACTTCTTGGAAGGGGGAACGTATGTGGTCCCTATAGATTAAATTTGAGTGAAAACTGCTGTGTAAAAACTTGGTTTATATTTTAGGTATCATAACCGTTCATCTTTCCATATTAGGCGGTTAGATTTCTATAATGCAATTTGGTGTAGCAACCTTGCTGTGCAGTGCCAGGTGCTTTTGATTTTTATAACATCACGGAAAATTATGCATAGTGCGCACTGTCTGCATGTCTGCATCAATGCCTTGGCTATTCAGCGTGAAGCACGCTGTATCTTGCATGACTGATTGAGAGGGGCTAGTGAATTTCAGTATTCGATGTGCCGGAGTCCCATGATTATCATTATGCCTTATGAGAATCACTGATGCTGGCTGCATAGCATTTCAAAGTTAATTATTTAATGTAGCCGACGTAAATTTGGACTAGATTTGGTAAGCAAACGAGTCTGTACTTTTATGTTAGTACGAATACAGCATCAGAGTTACCAGTTATAAGTACTGCTCATGCAGCATAGAGTGGGAGAGGTATTTACCTCTTGTGGTGAGTGTGTGCCTACTTGATTAAAGGCTACTCAACCGCTCCAAGCGTTTTCAACGTTGGATAGGGATCCTAAAGGCTCCTGTATGGACTGTGTATTAGACTTACAAGTATCAATGAAAAACTTTGTGACGTGTGTGGTTGGGAGTTTAAGGGAAAGAGAGGTGTAGCGGTGCATAAGAGCAAGTCCACGTGCAATAGCGTTGTGAAGGCGAAGGACTGCTATATTGATAAACTAGGTAAGACTTAGAGGTCCCAGCCAGCCCAAACCACGGTGGCGATCCTCTCCCGTTGGAGTGTGAGAGAAAAGATCCTATCTTATGGCCGCCTGCGTACAGTGATAAGTGGTGGTTGGTGGGTAATCAGCTTGGTGAGACGCTTGGGTGCTGTCTCGTTGGTGGGGTAGAAGACGACAGGCTTTCAGCCTTTGAAATCATATGCTACAACTGGGGCGTAAGGGGAGTTTGGGGTAAAGCCAGTCTTTGGAAGGCAACCGCGGGAGTTAGTTCTGACGGGCCTATGTCGAGGAGGCAGCTTCTTCTTGCAGAATTGAAGGCGCAAAGGAATATGTTGTGCAGGAGATGGAAAGTAGTCGATCTGATAGAAAGGGAAGGGTTGGTGAGGTTGTACGAGGAAGTGAAAGCAAGGTAGAATACCAGCGCCAGAAGCAGCGCGGGCTTGAGAGGCTAAGGCATGCGTTCTACGGTGACCCTTGCAAGTTTGCTAAAGCACTCTTTGAGAAAGAATCCTCTGTTTCGTTGAGTGTCAGCCAGGAAGCTCTATGTCATGGATTAATCCGTAATGGCATCCGACTGTTATGGCTTCAACATGTGACATGAACAAATCAACAGACGAAGATATTCTTGTAATACTTATTAGATTGTGCAAACTTGAGTGATTGTAACGCGCACATACGCATTTTTCACACGCTTAGGTAATTCGTTATTTGAGTATCGTGCCAGTGCTGGGTACTCGTCAGTTTATTCGCTTAATTTATTATACTGTTTGTAATGGTCTTGGATGACAAGTCTTGTATGCAAAATAGCGATGTATCATTAAAATAAAGAGAGCTAAGAGAGAAAAACCACGCAACGAAGTATTCGCAAGTCTCTCTTCATAACGTTTCGGGTGTCGTGACCAGGATAGAATGGTTTCTGAATTTGAAGCATCTGTTGACAAATGGACCTACCACGAGAAAACGGCCTGCCAGCTTGTGCTCCAAGCACAGGAAACACTTCGCGAGAGGCTCGCCAGGGAGGGCGACAGTAATAGAATTGCATTTAGATTTAAGGAGTAGATGAAGAAACTTGTACATATTAAAGACGAGTAGTCGTGAACCTGGACGGTAACGGCACAGAACAATATGAAGTATTGGAGGAGACAGAGCCAGTTATCATGAAGATGAAATCCGTCGTAAAAATGCTGAATGAAATGCGCACGACAACCAAGGACGCAGTTTCGGACGTCCGAACCCCACGATTCCATGCAGCCACAAATCATCGATGCGTGCTCTTCAAAGTCATTTACGGACGACGCACAGGATTCTGCAAAGCAGCGTGTCATCTAGTGCGTCGGTCACTTCGGTTTATCTAGGGTAGATAGATCACAACTGGCTACGTGCTATTTCCGCGATTCCTCGCAGGCAACAAACATCGATGTGTGCTCTTCAGATTCATTAACTACAGAAAGGCTTATTTTGCAAAACAGCATGCCGCAGTGTGTATTTAGCGTGGATAGTTCACTTCAACCTGATGTTCCACCGTCGATGATAGAAGGCCGCACTACAAACCCACTATCACTTTCGTTTCCGTTTACGCATGTGGACTCTTCGTCGTCAGGCAGTGCTAAACAGAATTTCAATGGAGGCGAGGGGCTATATACAGACATTCAATGCTCCCGCTTTTACGTTTGTTGTCAGAAGGCTACAACTTTGAAGGGGTACGAAACTTGCTCCAGATGTTGTCCAAATGTTATCTTTTTCGGTCGCCGGGAGTGTCATGGATGGATCCATGATGGCCATTGCATCCGACTGTGATGGCTTCAGGATGTGGCATGACAGAGAGAGAGCTAGGAGAGAATCACAACTCAACGAAGTATTCGCTAGTCTCTCTTCACAACACCCTAGAGGCGCGTCGGAGGACTACGTATTCTAGAGATCATCCGTGTGTGGCGCTTGCTCCGTATCCAGGCATGTCGTACGCCGATAAGCCTGTGCATGAGTTTAAGTTGTGTGAACACACGCGCTTTGCAACCAAGTCCTTCACCGCGGATTGGCAGTCGCTGGAGATCGGTATTCATATGGGATGTCCGATTTCGCCCCTACTACTTGTGTGCGGAATAAAAGTGGCAGCAAGGTATGTCAATCGAAAGTCGACACGCCAAGGTTTGCTTGTCTTGATGACTGCAGGAGACAAATCCATAATCATCGTACAGAGAAGGTCGCGAGCTACAGTCAGAAAAGTTTTATTCTTGGCAGAGAAGCGTCATAGGTTGAAAAACTTTCCCGTCGTATTGTACTTGCAGTAACCTCAAAAGCACCCCTGAGCTCAGGCAACTGTTAGTAGCATGTGTAGTTCATTAGTTTGAGTGGTGACAAGGTGAGCCATCCTGACAAGTATTAAAATAATTGGAGGTTCGCCTTGGTCGCGGAAGGCTTCAGACCACATATCCATTTGTTAGCCAAAACTTCAGTGTGAATTAGAGCTTAGTGAGTTTAGCACCCCTCTGTTGGTTTGTCGTTAGGTTGATTGGCTAGGCTAAGCTAGCGTATGTATTTTATCTTCAATGGAAGCTTTGCAGAAGTAGAAGCTTAGGCATACTTTTCTGGAGTTCTGTTATGAAGTCTGCCCCGAAAAACATCTCACTAGGCGCTTTATGGTTGAGCATACTCTCATAGCATATTGCTTCTTGGCCTATCATCACATTTGATTATATTTGTCTTAATTTATGATGACGTTTGTTGTACCGTATCAAATTATCATGTAATTATATGTAATATCGTAGGCAGATGCAGTTCCTAGATAGGTAGATAGTTTTGGATATTTTGGTGTTAGCATCGGCAAGTCCCATCACCTAAGTGATCACATTCCTTTTCCAAGATTACTTTCAACCTCTCAAAGCTAATATTGGTCAAATTTTGTATACGGTAGGACCGGCGTTGACCATAAATGGTTCCTTACTGTAATCTGTAGGTAATACCGGAACTGCCGGAAGGCGAGAGGATTTGTATTATTGCAGTCCTTTTAGAAGGGTCATATTTCATGCACATGATATTTACAATTTAACTCTAAACGAGTATTTGTAGCAATGAATCTGTCTTTGTATCGTTCAGCAGTGGTGCGCAGATGTTATGCTGCAATGCTATTCAATCTCCAGGGCATTGGGAGGTGCGGATTCTCGTCTAATCTATCGCCATTATGCAACCCTATATTTTGTGTTTTGCGTCGATTCGTCGGAAAGCGAACTTGGAATCCTCGACCTGATTCAGGTAGTATTTTAGTTTTTAGTAATTTAGTAACTGCCATTGCTGAATTCAGTTTTTGATATGGTCTTTATATATCGAAATATTACACGCATGAGCATCATCGAATGGCATTGCTTACATGTTGATTTAGTGGATTAGTGGAAAGTGTTCGACGCGTAAAGGTCAGAAGACATGTTACTGGTATTATGATATATTGTGCAGCTTTTAAATAAGTGCGCCACGTGTTACATGGAAACACACTAAAACAACCAGGGTAGACAAGTAGATTATAGAACTACGCGGAAAGACTTCAGTGTTTTTAGATGGTTTAAGCTACTGAATCCACATCGCTTCCTTCAGCTTCCATACACATTCTGTGGCTAAACAATGTAATACCAATAAGAACCCGCCAGAACAGACTGGTTTCTACTGCTTGTGTTGCGTCGACACATGTGACACCCTATCTGTCCCAGTCGTATGTACAACATGGATAGAAGCCGCACCAGGAGCTATTCATCTTGTAAATGCGGTTTGAAAGCGTGTTATTATTTTGAATTTATAGCGAAGGAAATTTAATAGAAGGCGTGTGAAGGTCTTTTTGCACAAAATTGAAGTATAAAATGACTCGCCCTTGTGTGGCCATGGTGTAAAGGAAAGTTTGCCAATGACTTAATCGCTGACCGCATGCTGTATTTTGGTCACCAGAATAAACTCCCGAAACCGCATTCTCTCTCCAGCATCATCGAATGCAGAAAATGTATCATCCCATATCGGCGATAAAACAGCCGACCGGAGTCTCGTTTGTTTAAAGGTTTCTTAGTAAGCATACGTCAAAAGAGACCATAAGCTTACCTTGAGAGTTACCATTTTAACCTCACTTTAAAAAATGGAGGTGTTCCTGGTTGGGTGCATTTAAGGTAGAAAGGTTGAGAAGCTCGTGCAGAAAATTAAACAGCTTACGATCATATGTAAAGCATGCAGATGCAAGTGGACGAAAGGAGGGTACTGCGCTAAGCGACATAGGCAAGTTTAAGTTACCCGTATGTGTAAACCTCAGCGTTGAGTGCGCTTGTGAGTAACTTCTCAAATAAAGGTTAAATAAATCAGATAAAGTACCTTCAGTAAGTTCCATGAAATAGAGGTTACATTCCTCAATGTCCACAGGAATGTTTAAGAGAGCCTATCGTTTCCGCGTTAGATCTCATTCCAGATTTTAAAATTTCATTTCGTCCGCTAGTATGGCTCTAACACTAGCAACATAGTCCTTGCGATCTAAAATAGGCATGATTTCCTTTCTTAGTTTGAGTTGCAGTTTTGTCAGGATTCATTTTGAGTCGTTTAAAGCTCCCATGTTTCCTCTGCGCTCTGGCTGATGGCTTGTACTTCGTGTAGCAGTTGTTTGCTATCAACCTACGATTTTATTTCAAGCTGTCTCATCATCAGCCACAGACTTGCTAAGAAAGCTGCAGGAAGCCAAGCATATTTAGTGGTTTTACACCAGCGTAAACACTTAAGCTAAACCTCTAAATACGCGGTTGGTACTTGATGTGTTTCTATGAAGTATGTTCATAAGTGGAGTATAGACTTGAACATTATGTGGTGGCTGGATGCTGAATGTCTTAGTGTAACATGAGGCTATTTAAAAGTTATGTTGTTTGCAGCCTCCGTGTATGGTACAGATGTCCTCTTGAATTTGCTTTAGGTATTTGTGGAGACCTTGGACAAATGCTTCGAAAACGTTTGTGAGTTGGATTTAATTTTCCACGCTGATAAGGTTTGTATTAATTAATAATTTTTTCGGCTAGTATGGTTAATCAGTTAAGTGTAAAAATAATAATGTTAATAATAAAACATTTTCTTATGCTTTATTTAAAATGTGCGTCTCTGTTTCTCGGTTCCCCGTTTCTCTCTGTCATCGATCTTCTTTCCTGTGTCCTCCTTGCGCTCATCGTCTCTTCTTCTTTTTCTTCTCTCTTTCTCTCTCTCTCTCTGTCTCTCTTCTTTCTCGTTCTCGCTCTATTGCTCTATTTCTTTCTTTCTCTCTGCCCTCAATCTCTCACTCTCTCTCTCCCCTCACCCTTCTTCTGTCTCCCCTTTTCCCCTCTAACTCTCCTATTTTCTCGCTCTCTTTCTCCCTCTCTTTCCCTATCTCTCTCTCTCTCTCTCTCTCTCCCCTTCTCTCTCCCTCTCTTTCCGCCTCTCTCGCTTGCTCTATGACGCTCAATTTCTTGCATTTTGTGCATCGTATTGGAAGGCACTTAAGGCGATTGCTTGCATCGAACCTGGAATGCAACGTTTACTAAGGCCTTTATTCCGATGATGCGTCCAGACACATCCTACCTTCCAAGAAAGCCTGTTCTCTATGGTCCGTATTCTACATGTTTTAGGTACAGTATATTTTGCAGGAAATTGTCATGGGGGGAATGGTTCTTGAAACCAATATGACGGAGATTTTAACGCATGTAGAAGCTCAAAATAAGATCGAGAAGCAGGAGGTAAGCTGATTCCTTGTTTTGCTGTACAGATACATTGTTGCAAAAGCTGATTCATTATATCATGTATTCTATGCAGTTTTAAATCATCGCTAGATGTCTTTTGTATACCCTTGTGACGCGTTTGCCACTGTGTGTCTGTATGGCATGCAGTTGGTAGTTGGTAGTGCGACGCTGTTAACACCTGCCAGCCTGTTACACATTTTCCTGCGGTATTTATTTCACAGGCTGGCATCAGTGCGGGTACAACAAAAGCCTTTAATGCAGTGAAAAACATGAGCCCAAATTTACCAAATCTTCCAAAAAATCTGGCTGGACTGAATTTGCCTTCGATATCATTGCCACGTTTGCCGTTTCAAAAGGGAGTGTAGTATTTGTGTACATGTAATTTCTTGCGCGTTTTCGATGTATTGTTTGCGGCGTGCTGGCGGGAAGTAAGTTGGGATGAAATTTCTGTAAGAGCCGTGGAATTTATTAAATTGACAGTTGAGCCTTTGACATGGTCAACTGTTTATGGTCGCCTGCTCCGTACTGGAAACGTTTCGGGAAGTCCCACGGGATATGAGATGGTGCCTGGTTTTAAATTTTGTGTATGGACGGAGGTATTTCGCATAACGGCGCAACCGATTGCTTGCCACCGCTGACTTCTTCGTGTTTTGCTTGGCTGACTGTGGCCAACTTTTTGTATTAGCGCTCAAGGAGAGTTTCTTAAGATGAGTTTAGTGCTGGAAAATTGGCGATCGTGTGCTTTCTTACGCGATTTCTCAGTATGGCTTCATCGAGTTTACGGGTTCGTTTCAATCGATGTTCGTATATTGAGTGATGCTGCTTGAGTGTCGTGCAGAATAGCGTTTGAATTTTGTTAAGATGCTGGTGACTCGTTGATCTCGCGCTAGCCGTTTATGTGCTTGTAAAAAATTTAAGGGCTTGTCATGCAGAACGCCTTCATCTTTGAAATCTGAAGGTGGACGAGTGTTGTTTTTGATTAACTCCTGTCTTGCGTTTATTTGTCTGGAGCGTGTTGTTGCATATTTTTTCGTCGATAGTTTTGCTAGAATGATGCCGAAAGTCCTTTCTTGTTTTCGTTGCCTATGAGAGAACCAGAAATTAAATTAACTGAACGCCTTAAAATTGTGACCTCAGCCTTTAAAGCCTCTTCCTTAAAACTCCAATATTCTCGTAAATACCTTGGCGGAAGTCCGTTTTTTTG
This sequence comes from Craspedacusta sowerbii, assembly GCA_003687565.2. Taxonomy (NCBI): domain Eukaryota; kingdom Metazoa; phylum Cnidaria; class Hydrozoa; order Limnomedusae; family Olindiidae; genus Craspedacusta; species Craspedacusta sowerbii. The sequence goes on from QQSS02181208.1 coordinate 12,337, forward strand.
GGATCGAATTCTACATCGACGTTTTCAAACTGTCATTAATGAGTGAATCCGCTTCGTGATTCTGCCGCGCTATATTATATTAACCTGTACCAAACTATAGCGTTAAGTGCTACTGTACGGGATAGCAAATAGTCATTCGTAGGAATGCACGTGTTTGCTGCTACAGTTGCCCTCTCTTCGCTTCTACTTCGAGTTGGGTAATAATTCTGCAAGCCGCCTGTCAATTACATTCGTAACTAGTAAAGTTCCAATGTAAGGTGTAGGAGAAGAGTTGCAAGGGACTGCCTGGAGAAATGTTATGGCTTCACCGTTGCAAACATTCGGGTTAACGCCAACACGCTCAGAGGTGGCTTACGAAATTTTTTGTATTTCTGTATTTCTTAAACGGAACGTGCGATGCACACGCACTTTGCCGCAATTCATCTAATGAGTTCATGGGGAAAAAGCGAGATACTTTGCATACTTAAATTCGATCGAGTTATTCGGAACTTGCATAACGTATTGAAGCACATCACTTGACCTATTAAAAAATATACGAGTCTCACTGTGCGGCATTCGGTGCTCTAGACCACACTTAACGTTACAGCTATGTAACGTTGCTTCTGAACTTGTTGGTTACCCGTGATTGAATGATGTGGTCGTGACGCTTATCTAACGAGACGGTTCATTGAAGCCGCGCTACTCGCACGGCCAGCTCAGAGAACCCGTTTGGAAGGCGATAGTCCAAGATCAGAACTCAGTTTAGCGCAATATTTCGCACACAAAATGCGTTTGGGAAAGCCAAAGCGAAGGCTACGTTACAACTAAGCAAAAAAGAATCAATCAGTTCATCGATTATACACAACCCTCAAGCACTCACACTTGCAAAATCAGTAGGCGCTTCTAGCGATGACCTAAGTCGCTAAACCTACGCTTTAAAGACAAGTGCACAAAGGCAAACTAGGATCGGATATAAACGTTTTGCACCAACCAAAAACAAATCTACCGTACCTGGTACACAGTAGAGATAACAAAACAACGAGCTAGGACGGAGCATATATCGCGGGTGGCATTGCATGGAAGACTTTCCGTCCCATTCTTAACGTCTACGTTTGCAATCCTCAACTGCTGAAAGATACGTGACCTTGACGCAGCGACAGGAAAAAGGCAAACAACGAGCTGATCATTCCATAGAAATGGTGACGTACACCGCATGTATGACTGTCGGAAGGAAGCAGAGGCTTGAAGAGCGTGTACGACCCATACATCTTCAGAATGATATCGGTCGCAAATCACAACAACACCGCCGCTAAACCAAAGCCTCTGCTAGATCGGGACCCTGGGAGGTTGCTGTTAACTTCATCATCACCGCAAGACGCCTTGAACATAACCCATCAACCATAGAACCGAAGGGTTTATCCAACCAAGTTACGGACGTCATATATGACGGCCATCTAAAAAGCTGGCTCAAGAAGCCAACACATGGCTATATAATGAAAAGGCCGCGTTCAACGAGCGACTACAGTTCCGTCGATTCTAACGTGTATCTTACAACGTACTCCATCCCGTCGCATATTGAGGAATACTTTGCGCGATCGAAGAACATGAGATCGATACACGACACTTGCAACGACGCCGCGCTAAAAACAACACGAAATTGGATAGCCGCTGTCGTCATTGCCGAATGCACGAGGAGGACATATGTCATAGAATACGCTCTTGCAATCGACGTGCAACACCATGTATCTACTCTTCCAGCACGACCAAGTCGCCGAACTACTGTACGCGGAAATTCGACAATTGCAAGACCCTGCAATCGAACTCAAACCACCAGAGCAAGTCTGTCCGGAGTCCTTTACCAGAGACAAACATACATGCATACATACATACATACATACATACATACATACATACATACATACATACCTACCTACCTACCTACCTA
>QQSS02181219.1:0-14260 GCA_003687565.2 Craspedacusta sowerbii
TATTATATTATATTATATTATATTATATTATATTATATTATATTATATTATATTATATTATATTATATTATATTATCATATTATAGGCCCCATGGCAGAGTGAATAACGCGCTCGTCTCCCGAGCGAGACCTTTGAGCGGCGTGAGTTCAGACCCCGGTCCAGCCCTGCTCGACTCGGGCATGCATCCCCTTGGGGTAGTTGAGTAAAATGAGTACCGCTCTTTGGCGTAATTACGGGAGTAATTACGAATGGACATGTCGGAGTCGATAAACCTTTGAGGTGACTTGTGCACTGCCAGGCTTAGGAAGTTTCACTAAACAATGCGATGTCTAAGTGGGCATCATCCGAGGCATATTCTACAGCATGTTTCGTAGAAAAAGTGAAAAATGTATGAAGTTAAAAAAAAATTATAAAGCAATCCTTAGACAGCAAATTGTGCAGCAATTTAAGACATAATCACGTTAAGCAAGAATCGCTATAGCCTGAATATTAGTCCCAATATGTATGTCCAGTGTCAAGTAACATTCCGCCAGCGCCTCGCGAGGTAGCAAAACTGCAGCGTAACTTTTGTTGATAGCATCGTCTAGCGTAAAAGATAAACTAATCCATCTCAAGCGTTTGTCATTCGTTTCTATTGTCCTCGCACCCCACGCGTTTGCTAACGTTTCACAACATAATGAGCCAGCATTCTTAATGGGAGTAACGACGTTCGCGGACATTCCAGTGGGAGTAAACTGCTCCGCGAGCATACCGGAGCATGCCAATGGGATAAATATTGCGTCATGCGTAAAGCGTCTCCGAAGTATGAATTGGACATAACAACACAAGCACTGGTCATCAGTTCCATTTGGGAATATGCCCTGCCCTACAGTACGCGTGGTATTTGCACTGTCTCAGTTAGTTACCTAAGGAACTGTTTACCTAACTAAACCAACACACCAAGATGGTGAATTGCAGCTTCGGGACTATGCGCCTCTTGTCCTCTTAGGCGAACACAAGATCGCGATATGGCGGCTGTAAAACGTCTTTGGCAGAGAAGCACTTCAACTGGAGGCACAAGTCAACTTTTCTCAGCTTAACTCGTGCCGCACAGGCTCTTCCTTGCAACCCTGTATAAAGTGACCACTTTATAAATAGAAGAATGCTCAGAATTTGCGTCCCCATTTTAATCTCGGATGACGGATTTCGTCCGGATTTCATCTCAGTCAAAGATAAATACTTCTTCGTCATGGAGCTTACTGGTTGAGTTTGCTATTCGGGTGTGTAAAAAGTTAGTGTATGCGTAGCTAATTATATTTGTGTTTAAATATACTGCGTGTGGTGCTTGCCGGTAAAGAAACCAGTTAAATATGTGTTTAGCAATATATAGAAACTAGCCCTGTTGTAGCTACGAAACTATTTACGTTCAGAGAAGTTTTATGCAATGTTTATGGGAGTTGGATGTTTTGTATATATACGATCTACGGTCTACTAGTCACTTCTCCGCTCCCTTTTGCCTTCATAACATCATCATCTTCCGATTCCATCCTTATTTGGATGAATGGGGTTGAAAGCCATAGAACTTACAGCTTGTGGCGGCGGACACAACTCTGAGCAAGATAAAATCGCGATGGAATTAACTCATCGATTTGTCAAATTGTCGCTTTCCATTGGACCCGAGGCTTTATAAAGCCAGCCAGTGTAGAACGCGCGGCACCTTCGGCAACATTGTTGCATCGGTGATGAAGTTAATTGGATTCCATTGTTAACGGGTTGCATCTGATTTATTTTTTCGGAACACGACACATCAATAGAACGTGTGCAAGGTAATCTTCAATTGCCTTCCACACGCACTCGCTTTTATTTTCGTGAAAATGTGAAGGCTGAAAAGACATCGCAGAAGCGGCGAAATGTCGTACATCCATTTTATTACTAATGTTTTGAAGCACATGCTTTTAGCTTTTGCAACATTTTATTATGCACGCCGAAAACGTTTGAAGAAATATATCTGCAGGTAGACAAGTCGTCGCGAACGCAGTGTTTTTTAAAAGTGAGATACGGAGGGGTTGCCATTGAATTTAAAGACATCGCATAAGGAGCAGGAGAGCAGGAGTGAGCACCGAATTAAAAAAAACATCACGTCAAGGTGATACATTCCTAGAATAACACGGTAATTCGGAGTACAAATTAAAAGCAAACGCGCCTTGTAGTGCAAGGGTAATTGGCTAAACCGCGTAAAACCTGTAGAAGTGTCGAATTTTTCATAAAACTTTTAGTATTTATTAAGCAATTCGGAGTAGAAATTAAAAGCAAAAGCGCCTCGTAGTGCAATGGTAATTGGCTAAACCGCGCAAAACCTGTAGAAGTGTCGAATTTTTCATAAAACTTTTAGTATTTATTAAGCAATTCGGAGTAGAAATTAAAAGCAAAAGCGCCTCGTAGTGCAATGGTAATTGGCTAAACCGCGCAAAACCTGTAGAAGTGTCGAATTTTTCATCAAACTTTTCTTGTTCTGGCCTAAATTCTAGAGTATGCTGCTGACCTATTCACTTTTACTTTACTCACAAAGCTATGATCAACTGCGGGAATTGATAGATGAAGTTATGTCGATGAACGTAGGTACGAGACAGATACTGTCTACTGTAAGACTGAAGGACTGGCCTTTTTAGATGGATGGATTTATCTCCAAATTTTTAAGAAGATTGTATTTCAGAAGAAGTTAATTGCATGTTTAACTTGTTCTACATAATCCCCGAGAAATCCATTCTCAGTTTCATTCTAAGTCGCACCAGTTTAATTTGCGCCATTACATTACTTTCCACCCCATCGTCCTTGACTTCCTATGCGTCTCATGATCGAGAAGGTTTTCGTTGGCGCCATGAATTGAGCATCAGAAGCTCAGTTTAGCTTCCTCCACGTATCACGATCTTGCGTCTTCTTCTTTGGCTATTGAATTCTGGTCTAGTATTCTTAAGATCTCCGTTGACCTGTTTAAGCCATGCTGACTTCGCGACCTTCCAACCATCAGGTCTTTTTCGCCAAAGCATGCAATTAGGAATAGGCTTTTCGGACATCCTGCCCACAGGAGCAAACCATCGCAGTCTCTGCCTTGACCATAAAGTTTCGGTTGTTACTTGGTCATAACATCGTCCTCGTATTGTGCCATTCCTGAAGTGGTTGAAAGACATTTAGTGTCCGCCTTAGCCATCGTATTTGGAAACGACTCCAGCTTCTCAGGTCAGATTTGAGCAGCGTCCAGGTTTCCGCACCGTATTAAACAACTGGCAGTATCAAGCTCCTGTGGAATAGGATCTTCGCATGCAAGGAGATACTTCGCTCATTCCAAGGACAGCGATGAGAGTGGATATTCGCACTGCTGCACCTGGTCAGTTCTTGCGCCAAAAAAATTTACAGCGGATTTGGATCCGTCGGATGTTAGAATTTTGGTTTCTCTGCGTTTATCCTTGGGCTATAGCGAAGGACTGTCGTAGCTATTTGCTGAACATTAGGTCAAACATTGTTTACGTTAGGAATGAACATGAGGCCAATTTCAGTCTGACATGTTACCTGTCTTGACACTCAATCGAAATTTGTAGTTTGCTGACGCAGCGTTAACATCCGGTCTTGCCACATTGATCACATTACACTTCTCACCGCTTAAGGGACGGAAAATGCACGTGTGTTCGCGTACTCGGAATTCACCCGGCCAGAACATGGCGCCGCTGTGTTAGGACGATTTTCTGTGGAATATCCTGGTTTGAACTTAGTCTTAATGCGGCAATGCGCATTTGAGGGTCTGATTTGCTCTGGAATGGTTTAGCAAGCTAAATGATCAGGTCTTAATTCTTCATTCGGTCTCCTTTGCCAGATTTGACTCTCACTTGCTGACAATGAACGTCTTTATCCAAACCTTTTCCGACGCAATGATTAATTTGCTTATCGGTAGTCTTGAAATAACATCTCATCGATGTGGTACATTTAAGGAAAGCTCTCAGTCGGCATCTATAGAATTGGGAGTGCACCAACTCATTTTGTTGAGACTTAAAATTTAGAGTTGCGGGATGGACATGATATTCACGGAACCGACATCATCGGACGCGTTCCGACTACGACATAAGAGTAGCATCGAAATTGCTTTGCCGTTATGTGCATGTTCGCTGTAAGGGCGATGGTTTTTTAAAAGTTTGCTCTGCTCATTCTGCTCGATCTTTTTAGGGGCAAGCGCTAATCACTGGCAACGCTCTCGAACGTGATGAACCTGATTATTTTCGCCTTCACGTGAACCAGTATAGATCAGTTGAAACAATCACTTGTTTATCGAAGAAGGTACGTATAGCAGGCATTCTTTATGCTTGCTCCTGCACGTTGAGCGTGGAGTGCGGTGTGTTGATAATATTCGGCATTGTGTAAAGAACAATCTGGCGGATTGGTCTATGGAATATATATGTATATTCTCAACAGGCAATCAAGGCCGACAACTTTAGAAGCTTGTATGGTATCCATGAACGTTGCCTTAACAACCTGCTGCAAAGATTTCGCGAGGGGCTGATCAAGGACTTCTATAGGTAGAATCTTTCGCCTTTCTTACTATATTACTTTTGGCGTAGAGAAACAGGGAAACGACTTATCGCAGCTGTATTTTGGGCTTTTATCTGCGTCAGCTTGCTTATTAGGTTGCAATGTGGATGCCTTGAGGCTTCTGCAAATGTTCGAGTTGTGATGACCTTAATGGTTGGCACTCACGATCGTGTGAGCAATTAACTGTGGTTATATATATATATATATATATATATATATATATATTCTGCTTATTTAACAGTTATTTCGAAGAAAGTTGGTGCTTGGCGATTTTCCACGACCGATTTCCCACTTTTTCTGCCGAAGTTCGTGACTTACTTTGTGCTTCTGAGGTAAGATGGTTCGTGGATCGCTGAAATAGTTCGGCTGCGAGAATCATGCTTGGGTTTAGAGAAACATGATATTTGGGCTTGCACATCACTCTTTTTATTCACAGAAGTTTTCTCTAATTGTGTAATTAGTGTTTGATGTGCATAGTCTGTTTCCTGCAGTACATGCTCTCATTGTACCCACTGCCTGTGCATCGCCAGTTACCGTGCTCGAATACGCGGAGCGCAATCTTTAAGTCCCATCTTACTCTAACACTTTCCTAGTCAAGCGGAAGTTTAACAATTGAAGAGCGTGCACGGAGACTGCTACTTGAAGACTTGACCGTGAGTTTTGTTCATGCCTAGATTAATCAGGGTCCTTATTTCCAATGTTATTTGATTTTAGAAAAAGTTATGTCGTGTTGTAACTAAGCCCTTTATTAGTCTCTTTATTTTATTCTCGCCTTGTTACTATTGTAATTCAATCTCTGCTGACACTTCTTCTGCTTCTCTTGAAAATGTCTAATGTCTATTTCAGCTTACGCCAAGTCAACGTAGTGAGTTAGCCGAGTATTTTGTCGGCTCTGGATGCAAAAAAGACGTCGAGGAAAGACTCATTTGTTTCCTGAACTATAACCAGTACCACTTGCCAATGTATGCCCGCCCTGGCATGTTGTGAACGCTGATGCTTTGTGTGCTTAAATGGAACAAGCGTACATTTGCCTTGGAAGTATTAGCAGTAGCAAGCATTTCCGACGGAGCCATTTAATTGTTTGAAGTAGCTTTAGTATTATTCTGTTATTAACGATAATATTACTCTTTTTCAAAGAATCGTTATTTACCTTCGAGTTGTCTAATTTGTTAATACTAACGATACGATTAGAAACGTTGATGTAGTTGCTCCTTTCCTTTCCTGTTCTTTTTTCTGTATATAACAGATTAATGAAGAAGGAAGGCAGACGCGTATCCTATAAAGTGGCTTTTACATAAGCACCTATTGAATTATAGTTGAATATATTGCTACATTACGAAACATTTCTCACTTCCCACTTAGTACATGTTCTGCTTTGGAGATTATGACTTTTTTATGTATCCGGATTAATATCCGGATTGCATTACATCACGACTCCATGTAATCCAGCAAGCAGGATGTTTTGTGATAAGGAGACTGCCCACACGGCCACAGATTTTTATTCGCTGCCTGGAAGAGAGAGACTTTACGTAACCCGGTAATCAAGTGTATCAGAAGAGGAGGGAATTATCACGGCAATATGTGACTGTTTTTCTTGTTCCATATCGTAAGTGTGTTCTGCTTTTCCACTACCAGATCAAATGATTATGACATGAACATATCTACAGATGCTCAAGCCATGCACTGAGAAGGTCGCTCAAGCCACTGGAGTTTCAAATCGAAAGAAATCTCCGTGGGGCCGAATTCTAGCGTTAAATTCGTTTGCAGGGGATGATTCTACTTCCTTCACAAGTGCCACTCGCTCTTTAAAGGCTGTCGCGAATTGGAGTTTTAAGCTGAACCCTTTTGTGGCTGGGACTGAACCGCCACAAGTGAGTCTCGGCCACAAGCAAGTTCCGGCAACAGATGAATACCTTTCTATGGTTCTGATTTGCGATTTAATTAACGTCTGTTTTATTTTCTGTTGTAAAATAGAGTTATGCTCTGTTTAGACTCGCTGCTAATGTTTTGAAATTCAGAATCTTGTTTGTGGCAAAGAAGAGCTGACGGTTAACTTACTCCATCTTCTTTTTATGGTAGTTAAACAGTATGTAAGTCTCTTAGAATATATATTTAGCGCAACTTTTCATTCAAAAGATACTTTTGCATGCAATACTACGATCCCAAAAAGTCGCTAAATAATTAAATTCAATGGGGTTTCATTATGATTTTACTTTCGTTGCTTAGAAATGCCTTCTCTACTTCCTTGTCTGAAAGTACTGTTACTACATATCGGTATAATAGTCGCCGAATGGAATTTGGCTGAGTAAGGCTCTTTTTGGTAAAAGGAAACGCCACATGGTCTGTCGAGGCGTATATATGTAATCGCTTAAGTTGTGCAACTGCTACGGAAGTTCAAGCTTGAAGGCAGTTTTCCACTCCTTCGTTCGATTCGCGAACCGGGCTCCGCTTCGGGTCACGGATTTATATGCCGCGCTGAAATTATCATCGCGCCAAGAAAATTCCTATTAAACATGGCATCGCTGAGTCGACGAGCGTTCATATTACTGCTTCTTAGGCGAAGGTTGCGTTTGACAAGATATCGTAAGAAAAGATTTTGTGCGAGAAAAATCTTTCAGGATCTTTTTTTTTTAAGTGCTATCGAATGAGCCCTTCCACATATCAGTGGTTATTGACATATGTTGCTCCTTTTCCATTAAAATTTTTGTTGAGATTGGAAGCAATCTGCCGAATTGAACGGTTGTCTGTTGCTTTGCTCTATCCAGCGATCGGTTCCAGTCATATCCACGTCTTTACGACATTTCGGATAAGCCCGACTACGATTGGGAGAATAATTTCTGAAACGTGCAAGGCGATTTGGACTGTGATGATTGAGGAAACGTTTCTGGATCCACCCCAAAAAGAAGATTGCAAAGGAATTTAAATGAAACTTTCTGCACTGCGTTGGAGCCTTGTCAGATGTCAAACACGGTGTGATGCAAGCTCCTGCTCGCTTAGGCTCCTTCTATTTTAACTACATAAAAACTCGCTCCATTGTAATTTTAGCTTACATGCGATGGCAAGTACGAGTTCACTCTAGTTGAGATCGGCAACGCTGGAAGAGTAGGCGATGGTGGGGTTTACTCCCGGTGCATTTGCAAAAGCTTTGGACGGAAAATGTGTTTGGTATTCCACAACCAGAGGCTATACCAAGAACAAGTCTTATGTTGCCAGATGACGCTTGAAGCTTAACTTACTTGAAGCCGTGTTCTGTGGAAACAATTGGGATTAAAGAACGAGCTTATAATCATTGCTTATGCAGAGCACGAAGAATAATCGAGAACTCGTTTGGAATAGCGGCTGCTAGGCTAAGGATTTTTCAGCGTCCTATTAAAGCTAAAGTAGAAACTGTTTTAGATATTGCAAAGGCAGTTGTGGCCCTGCACAACTTCCTGATGAAGACAAAGTGCACAAATTTGCATACTGTGTTCTTGACTTCGTTGATCAGGAAGGAATCAGGGCTTCTTTTTTTTTCTGACAACGCTCGTAAGGAGTTAACAAGGCTCCTTAAAAAACATCAGTCTCATTAGCGTTAACACAAGGAACTCATCTACTTCATTACTTCTTGGCCGCCTTTTCGATTGTAAGCGAGAAAGGCGGCTCACCAGTCGCTTCAGGTATACTAGTGCTCATTTTCTTAATACTAAGGCGTCCTCAACAACCGAGCTGACGGGCTGTTATGATTGATTATAAGCCAGCGGCTTCGCTGCACGGACCGGGAAAATTTCACCGTTGATGAGCTATATATTTGTCATAAACGGGAAAGTCTGGTTTCCAGGCGTCGCAATTATAGGTCTTATTGACTTGGCTGGCACAAAACCCAGGTGTAAATTCTATAGCAGGCAACGCTTTTTGTCACGCACATCTGCGGATGGTCGCCTTATCCTGCTATTTTTCCTGGTAAATTTGTCAAGGCAGACGTATTATTTGTCGTCCTGTATTTTCAGCTGTAGAGTCCATCATCATCATCAGGAGCGGATCACAAACTGGGGCATAGCTGTCTGCACAAGGCGGCGCCACGAGTCTCGGTCCTTCGCTCGATGCCAGGCAGAGCAGAGGCCCAGGTTGCTTGGCTTCAGAGAAGTCTCAACTGTACGAGTCCAAGTGTGTGGCGGGCGTCCTGGTCGTCGCCTTTTCCAATCGCACGGACGTCTCTTGATGACGGCATGAAGAGCTCGGCCATGGTCCATTTCCGGATGGGCGCGGGCTATATGACTAAAAAGGTGACGCCTTCTTGGCCGAATGACCTCCAACACTGGAGGACAGCTTCACTGCTTTCTGTAGTCAACTCGCAGGATGCGGCGCAGGCAACACTGGTCAAAGGCATTCACCTTATCTGACATTGCCTTGGTCATTGTCCTGGTCTCTGCTCCATATAACAGTACTGGTAGTATATAGGCACTGTACAGTCGAATCTTGGTGGATACGGATATGCTAGCGTACCATATGTTGAGATCCAGCTGCGTCATGCAGTCTCTCGTAATTGATATCCGCCGACCTAGCTCCCCCTCGCATCTACCATTCCAGTCAATTAGACCGCCAAGGTAAGTGAAGGACTTCGTGATCTCTACGGCATTGCCTGCCACTTGAACGTGCTGCGTAGCAAAGGTGTCAACTGTTTTTTGTATTTTCGTGTGGCTCCAATTAATTTCTAGACCGAACGGCTTGACTTCATCTTGCATTATCCCTGGCGACAGGATAATTACAGCGAGCATTTCAGCGAGCAGTGCCACGTCGTCTGCGTAGCCCAGATCTGTAAAGGATTCGTCCCCAAGACTAGCTCCAGAGAATTCTCAATGCACTGTACGCTCAAGAAACCAATCCATAGGCGTTAGAAATAGAGATGGTGCGATGTTGCACCCCTGTTTTACGCCACTTTTAATAGGGAAACAATCGGATAGAGTTCCATCCATTCGGACACAGCAGAGCGTATCTGTGTAGAGCTCTCCAATCAAGCTGACTATCTTTAGATGGATGCTGAGACGACGAAGTAGTAACCACAGTGCATTTCGGTCGACCGAGTAAAGGTAGACTTCAGGTCCTTATATGGAATCCAAAACGGACGCTGATACTTTCTCCGATCCTGCAAAATGAAGTTTGGCACGCAAATCCGGTCGATGGTCGGGCGATGGGGAGCGAATCCACTTTGTTCTTTTCTTCTTGTTGCCACAAGCCTGCTCTTGACCCCTCAAGGAGTATATGAGCAAAGAGTTTACCCGGGCAAAAGAGTAGGGTAATACCCGGTATTTATTGCAGTCACGCCTGCTTCTTTTTCCTTGGTGGACCGGTAGTATAATCCCTTTCTTCAAGTCATCCGTAAGCGTGCCCTTAGTCCAAAACGACCGAAACAACATTGTCAACCAAGTCACCATTGCAGGGCCACCAGCCTTTAGCATCTCAGGCACGATATTACAGCAGCCTGGAGCTTTGCCATTCTTGAGTTTCTTCGAGGCGGCTTTGACCTCATCCTTAGTAGGAGCTGAACAGAATATTTCGGGATCATCCACAGCCTCAACAGCGGCCTGTAGCAGCTCGGCTGATGCTGTTGCCGGAGGGCGGTTTAAAAGCTGATCAAGGTGATGCTGCCATATCTGGATCTTCTACTGCTTGTTACTAATGATTGAGCCTTGCTCATCGAAAGTGGGACTGGAGACAGACAACGCGGCAGAGCAAAGTTGTCTAAAATTTGGGAAGGCATCCTTGACTTGACCGCGCGACAGGCCCCTTTTGCTTGCTCGGCTTTTTTGTCAGCCCTTTGCTTACGATCTGCTCTTAACTGCACCTTGCTCTGCTTACCCAGTCACACGATTCTTCCTGCCAGTCGACTTTCACGCTTTCTGTCAAACAGATCCCAAGCTTTATTACTGGTCCATTCTTGTTTCTTGGTCCGTGGAACCGCACCAATACAAGTAGATGCTGCGCTATTAACAGCAATCTTCCAATCCTTGTTTTAGCAGTCTCACAGAACAGAGAAACGGTTACTATTTTCCACTGCGTACTGGAGTTGGAGTGCCGGGTCAGACAGCGCCTTAAAGTTGTGTCGAGCGGAAGCAGCAGGTGTCCTTTGGAGAGGGCGACGGAGCTTGACGGCAAGCCTGGCAACAACCGGTTTGTGGTCGGTACTGAACTCCAATCTGCGGTAAACGCGGCAGTTTTGTACCGCCTTCTATCTCGTGCTGACTAGGATGTGGTCAATTTCCCTGCAGGTATGCCCATCGTCGGAGTACCAAGTGCTTCTGTGAATGGTACGGCGTTCGAACCATGTGCCGGCAAACGGAGTCCTGCTCAAGCACAGAAGCTTAGCAGCCTCTCAGTGATGTCATTAGACAATCCACTTCGACAAGGGCTCGTTGCTGAGGCATAGCCATCGCTTGAAGTGCCTGTCACTGCGTTCATGTCACCTAGGCACATAAAAACTTCTGCCGGACTGAGATACCTGGTCTAATGGCTGCCAGAACTCGCCCTTGACGTCTTTGTCAGCTTCATTGGTCGGGACATATGCTTACGATGCTGTAAGACTACCAAAGCGGTGCTTAAATTTAGCAAAAAGAGTCTTTCACTCATAGGGTTCCAGCTTAGCAAGGCGGCAGCAGATTTTCTGTTGAGCGGTACGCCCGCCTGCCTGATAGCGCCTTCTGGTGGTCCAGACCAGAGGATGGAATAATTTGCCACGGAGACTTGACCAGCACCAGGCCAGCAAACTTCCTGAAGCCCCATGATGTCCACACGCGCCTTCTTTATTTCGGCAACCAACAGCCTGGTGGCTACAATTCCTGGCAGAGAACGTACGTTCCACGTACCTGTCTTAAAAGGCTTAGTCAACCTCAGCCGTGAAGTTAATTCCACTGTAGTACGCTTTACACAGCTGGCCAGTGAAGCACCAGACTGCGCGCTCCTTGGTAACCCGCGCGACGAGCGATACGGTATGAAAACTGTGGGTTGCCTTCTCATGCAGAATACTTGACAACAAGATTACCCTGGGTGCTTGCCAGGCGACCGCAGGGTGGACACATGGCCGCTACTCCCTTTAAGAGAGACGCCCTTGCAGTGATGTGCCTCACTCGGTAAATGAGCTTATTTAGTGGAGGCTCAAAGGAATTTTCATCGATGATGTAAAGCTTTTGCAAGTAAATAAATGAGGCTTTTACTGTCTGAGATTCAGCAGTGCGTGTACTACGAAAAACTTCCCTTATTTATGGATGGGAACTGGAAACATGAAGCTATGGACAGATAAAGTTTTTTTCTGATTATTTTTTCCGAAAGCCAGTTTTTTCTAGCTCACTTCGCTGGATAAAACGAGTCAAACAAGAAAAACGGCTTCTTAAGTGAGTGAGGAATCCAAGACTTTAGAGTACTGTTCAGTTGAGCATGTACCGTTAACTAATTTATTATCTGAGACCAGACACACTTAACAATAACATGCATCAAACTCAAATTTGAAAGGAGCCTTCAGAATGTAGCCATTCATGTTTTTTTGTAATTAGAATCGTAGTAACACCATCATTATAATCAGACATAAGAGCCAAACATGTAAGCTAGAAGTGATGTGGCCTCCTCTAGTCTGCATTTACGACCAACCCCTGGACTTTGCCACTCTTGCATGACCGCTGTGAGGGAAAGTAGATCTCGGCTTATTTCTTTTAAATATGAGTCATTCCATGTCAAAATATCAGACGTCGTAAATTCATTCTTAAAGCCCATTGCACAAACAGCGTCATCATTTGTTACGGACATCTCGTATGCAAGCTGTGCGGTCCATCGCCTGAAAACGTGAAACCTGCAGACTTGCAGGTCGTAACTATGAACTTTATATGCCTATATCCCAATTTTTGGCACAAGATTCATCATATGTTAGAATGCAAGGATTTTGCAATGCGTCATGACCAAAAACGTTCCCATGCTATACCCGCCTCACTAATAGAGACAGGGCTTACAGGCAACACTTTGCTGATTTGCATTCGACTGTTCCATGGTCACTTACATTGTGCGGGCCGCTCAAAGTAATTTGGTCACGGCCAGATGGTGCCATCTTCTTGTCCGCAAGAATCAAGCTCTCCCATTCTCTGCTGCTTTTGCCGTTTCATTTCCCGATTTTCTCAAAACGCTCGCGCTGAAGCACACGCAAAGGTTCGGCAGCAAATCTCTAATGGAAAGATGTCTGTACCTTCCCACCTGCAGTTCCAAGTAATTTTCCAGTTTCTTTTTGTGGACATCCCCTCCCTCTTCCAGGGAAAAGTGAGCTTGCCCAGCAAGAAAACTACTCTCTACATCCAGCAGCACCAGGCCGTTGGCTTGAGGTCACAACGTGTTGAAGCCGTGGCTTATCCTGCATGGATGCGTATTCACGTTATTTATTGTACTTGTTTTTTTTTTTCCTCACAAATTTTCGATCCTTCGTCTACAAAGCTTATCTTGCGCTGACTTCTTTTTGGAACTATTACAACGTGTCCAGCCATTAGAACTACCTCCAGAATTTGGTTGTGTCTACAGGCGTACCATTTCTTTGCCATAGCCCAAAGGGCAGGCCATGAGAATATGGTATAATTGCATGCCATCATCGATATACCGTCAACTCACCCCGCGTCAACTCATCCCGCGTCAACTCAGTCCACTTGAATTCCCGGGCGAGCCAGTTAAACTTTGAATGTGATGCGGACTTTAGATTTGACAATAATGGAATGAAAATATTAATTGGAATAATTACAGTAAACACTGGAATCATATGACTGTCTCTAGCAGATTAGGGACAATCCTTGAGCAAAGTTAGTGCTTCCCACCTTAAAACTAAGAGGGTATACATCTACCATTTACTCCTCAGTAAGCAGTGCCTTGCGATTGGTCTGATACAACGTAATCTCGCGTAACTTATGCGTACAAGATGGCGGCTAAGCAGTAATCTTTGGCTCGCGTGTGATTTATTTATTTATTTATTTGACCTTTACGGCAAGTCGACATGATCAATCGCAGATTGATGAGTAAATGGTAGCTTTACTGTATGTAAGGTCGACTACTTGCAAACAGCGTACAGTATACTAAACCTCCTGACTAAAATTTAAGCCGGCTTCTTAAGATTTGATCAAATGGCTAGTATTACGTACGTTTTGTCCCGGCTCGATAACTCCTATACACCAAAGCGGCTCAGCTGACTCTTGTAACAACTACCACCCGATTTCCTTGCTTTCGAATATTAGCAAAGTCTTCGAAAAAGCAATCTATAGTAGATTAACAAGCTTCATAAACAAATATGAGCTTTTGCATAATTACCAATTTGGTTTCCTCAAGAAGCATTCGACAACTCACGCGCTAGTTAGCCTAACTGAGCAAATTAAATCTTCTCTTGACGACGGAAAGTTCGCATGTGCATTATTTATTGATATTCACAAAGCTTTCGACACTGTTAACCACAACATCCTTTGCATAAGCTGGATAGCTACGGCATCAGAGGTAACCTTAATGATTGGTTTAAATCTTTCCTAACTTTTAACTTATATAAATGATTTCAGGCACTGCCTCTCGAAGTCAGTAGCTCGTCACCTCGCAGATGACACTAACAATCTATTAAGTCATACGTCATTAAAAGTTATCCGAAAGTCGCTTTCAAAGGAACTCGTTAATGTTTTTGATTGGCTCTGTGCCAATCACCTATCTTTAAATGCTAAAAAG
>QQSS02181230.1:0-14259 GCA_003687565.2 Craspedacusta sowerbii
TCTATCTATCTATCTATCTATCTATCTATCTATCTATCTATCTATCTATCTATCTATCTATCCATCCAGCTATCTTTTATCTACAGATATATATATATATATATATATATATGTATATATATATATGTATATATACACATATATATATATGTATATATATGTATATATACATATATGTGTTTGTCTGGCTGTGCGTATGCGTGTATGTGTGTGTGCGTTTGTGTTACAGCATGAGTGCATTCATATACAGATACTATACCGCCACACAGACATATCATACTACAAACCAGGTTTTAATACAAATAGGATTACCGTATAACTGTTTTCGTTCGCTTCTGCGCAACCACCTGCTCTCATTTTAGACTTAACCTGGCAGTAGGCATCGCTAGAGAAATCACGAATTCACCACTCACCAGCATGCTGCTTCTTCTTCTTACCAACAGCAACAGCCACAACACTCAGCAACTCTTCGTCCGTGGCACCATTTCGCATGGCATCCCTCAACGACACCTCAGTTGGACCAAATAAACAAACCTGACGTAAACAACGAAAACATTTGCTTGACAACAGATCGCGCTGCTATCACAAACGAACACTCAACAATGACCCTTCTTACAAACATTGGCCAGGAGAAGAGAAAAAGTCAGGCTAACCGAGTGACTCTATTAAATAATTCAGGGTTTACCAATCTGTTTAGCTTTCGGTCAAATGGACTAACACGAAGTACCCTCTTAATTAAGGAATAGAAGTCAGGTGAGCCGTTGAGATCAGGGCCAAGGTGAAGCCTCCATGAAATGAGCGCAAAACGTAACAAAGCAAAGCAGCGGCCTTAAGAACAATCTAAAAGGTGGCATCACCAAAAGCGTATTTCCATACTTCTTCTTTTCTCAAATGGCATGCAAATCGTACAGCCCGGGATCTCCACACTCAGTGGACACATTCCGGGCAACGAAACTTCATCCATCGTAAATATCAAATGGCTAGACACACGTTAAAATTCCGGTTAAGGGAATCATCAGACTTTTAGTGGGAGTCTTAACTGGGCATGCTTGTAGTCCCATTTAGATCTCCAAACATCTGGAAAACTCTGGGAACCTCTGGAAACTTAATCCAACAGGTCAAGCCGGAAGTTATTGCTTTGGCTCAGTACATAACAGACTTCGCTCCTCATGCAATCCTTTCAAACATCACGATAAATCTGCTCCACAAGAAAGCACCTACCTTCAAGTTGCCATCCGCAGTTATTCGAAGTCGATTGCACGTGCCACAGAAGTGCTCGCTCATTGACGTGATAAAACCGACTTGGCCAGCATACCCTGGTACCTTAAAAGCCTGCGGCGAACCAATTCACAATTTAGAAAGTGCTAGATCGGCAGACCCACAAGTCAACTGGGGCAACAAAATTTAAAAACGAAGACTTTAAATTTATTTTTATTCATAAGTCAAACAGCATAGGCGTAAGGAAATTAGACGTATATTATAACACGAGAATTCTGAAAACCAGACACAATAGCGTATATTAAGAGCTGTATCCATCTCAAAACCACATGCACGTTGAGACGACAATAGATAGAGGAACGTATGCTCTAACACGAATACAATTTCTAAAAAATAAAGAAGCACGCTTTACTGAGAGCAAATATCTAAAATTACAAGCTAGGTCAACTTCTTCATTTTCCTAGCAACAAATAGGGCGTCAATGCCTAATCACTGCTCTTGGTGGCCGGTGGTCAGCTAGGCCACGAAAACAAGCCAGGCTTTTACTCGCGGTTAGAAATCCTCTTCCTTTATCTGCACTTGGAACAGCTTTTCGGTAGATCAGTAAACTCGCGGTTATGTTACATCATGCATATAAACTAAGAATAAAATTCATTATTAATTTATTCCATACTGAAGCCCAAAACGGTAACAAACTACATTTTCCCAAATAAACCAGCAGAACCACTACCTTTGAAGTATCATTTTCTGAGTCTTCCAACTTCCTGATCGCAGGAAATTCAGTCGTTATCGAAGAGATCATATCGCGATAGGACACAAACTTTCCATGATTCCATTTGTTTCCTACATTATCATAATTAGGCTGTTTCACACTGATGCGTTGGGGCACAAACACGTCCCAACCGAGTGAAGGCATTTCCATATGCTTGCAACCACGCAAAGACGGATACAAAGCAAAACAAAACCAACACAAATTGAAGCTGCTAATGTGCAGTTTGAATGCTCGTCCGTAACTTGAACAAATGGCAGCAACTGAAGGCACGACTATAACAAGTGCTTTACCTGTAAGACAGTAAATAAGGAATGCCTCATGGCATTTCAAAACCTAGCAATATATACAGAATCTAGCAACCAATAACCTATACGAAAATCTTACCGTCAAATGGCATGTACTCTATGAAGCGAACATCAACAGCCTGAAATTTAGCAAAGCTAAAGACCAGAAATATTGAAGCAAAAGCCGAGGGTAAGTCACTTCCTAATATGGCTGTAATGAAATCCTGATAAAAAATGCTTTCTAATTGCCACAATCCACGCAGGGACGCTGGATAATCATTCACTGAAGATCGCTTGAAACGTAATTTTAGCAGAATCCATATCAAGTGATGACCAAATTCAATGACTTAGAATAGCTTACTAATGAAAGGCAAAGGCTACGCTAATCATAAAGGTAAACATCACACCAAACCGTAACAGCAGAATACCATGCACAAAAACCTACATAAGTAAAATAGGATAAGCTTGGCATTCATGATTAACACATAGAAGCCTCGAGAAAATGCAATCTCCTTACTCTGTCCTTTGTAAATCGCACAAAGTTTCCAAGTTCATCTTCGTTCACCCCTCGCATAACCACGCAATTCACCTGTTACATAAAACTTCATACATCATCTGTGCAACATTCAAGACTTGAGAAAAGAATGGCACATCTAAATGCAGCTTCAGATACCAAAAATAACGATCTAACAAACCACAATCGCAAGATCAAAGACCTAATCATACCTTCACTGCCTTGAAATCCAACTTTAAAGCAACATCGATTGAGTCCAGCACCCGGTTCCAGCCAGTTCTTCTCGTGATGAAGTCAAACTTGGCAGGGATCAGCGTGTCCAAGCTGATGTTGACATGAGTGAGACCGGCTTGTTTGAGGGCTGGCAACTTTCGCACCCCTAAGATACCATTTGTTGTCATGCCAATGCTCTCCAGTCCATGTAGGCCACTCAAACTAGCTAAAAGAAGAAAAGTATAACACTTGACAAGCTTTCCCTTTCCTCGGCAGCTCTCAGACCAATCGGCAAACCAACCGTAAAGCCTGCTAGTACAACTTACATGAATTGGAGCGACAACAACAACAACAACAATAAAAAACAACAATAAATCGTTACATAAACTTGCAATAACCGTAACTGAATACCAATACCAGATCACCAAAGTTTTCTACAGACACAGGCACAAAAAACAGCGTCAGACCAACCAATGCGATACGTTTGATTACATTTATTCTGACGAATACTTGAAAATTGAACAAGAAAAACAAAATGCTCGCAATAGCAGCGGAGCCATAAAACCAGGTGCTTATGCAAAGCCGAAGAACGGCGGGGAACAAACTACGAATCCTAGAAACAAAGGGTAGAGATCACCCCTATAAACAACGGCTAGCAAAGCACTGAGTCGATGTAACGTTAAGCTAAACAACCACATCATTTCATTGTTTGATCGACTTTCATGATTATGTTGCGACCCGATTATATCAACAACCACCAATCCCATAGTTTGCATCTCATTTTCAAACCGTGTACATATTGCTGTTATCAAATTCCAATGACTTACCTTATAAACTACAAAGCAAATATAAGCAGCGAACACTTCTAAAACTATGTACGGGAAAAAATTGGGCAACATAGAAAACGTCCTTCATATTTAACACAAAACAACCAAGAAGTAAATCTGAAACAAAATAACATACCGCATATATCAACAACATCGTCTCTCACCAAAGGCTCACCACCAGTCAAGCGTATTTTATTTACACCTTCCTGAACAAAGAGCTGAGCCAAGCGAAAAATCTCCGAGCGCGAAAGCAGGCCGTCCTTTGGAGACAGTTTCACGCCATCTTCTGGCATGCAGTATTGACCTGAAGCAAGCAAACTGTATTAGCACTGGTTACGAATTAAGTGGCGCAAACAACTTAGCACTAATATTAGAAGCAGCAAGTAGAGACGTGCATATCAGATTCTTGCAACAGAGTGCCGAAGACTTGGACTGGCGCAGAACTAGGTACGGTTGTGTGGAGCAGAGTTGTGCTCCTTGGAACGATTTCTGTGTCCATTCAGTTTAGGATGGGGCAACTCCCGGTACTCTTCCTGCTAATTTGCAGCATTCGCTACACAACAGAAGGAATTTGCGAGAAGGGAAAGTTGAAGGACCAAGTCAGGGGTCCTACCCATGGAGGCTTTGTAAGGCCAGCGGAGGCGCTATACGGCCCGCGGAGGCGTTGTACGGCCCACCTACGAGCTGCCTAGATGTCGTTTTTCTTTCACACGAGAAACAATGATGTTAAGGAAGTCAAAAATTGACTCGGATGGTAGTATATTCAATAAAACAGTACACTTGTGCCTGTTTTAGAATGCAGTACAAGGAAATAGCTGTGCATTCGATATGCCAGGATGCATCGTCTTCGCCGACCAAATACAACATACGACGACACTATTTAAGTCACCATTAAGATGGTCGGAGATGTGAGAAAATATAAAAGATCGAACCTGAAAAGGTACATTGAGAACTCAACACAACATTCGCCAAGAAGAGCATCTAAATAGTTCATTAATGCGAGCAAGCTTTGATTGCCTAAGGTTTAAGTTCCAGTTGCTCGCACCGCTAGACCATTCAAAGACGGAGAGTTTGCTAAATAATGCCTTCCTTCTGTTGCCAAAAAGATTGCCCAGAGAAGGCCAATTTATTTAGTTCAGCTGCAAAACAGTTTAAAATACTGAGAGCGATGTTCAGAAGGAGAGGACATCATCCAAGGCACCATGCCTAGAACTAGTGAGTGGTGCCGAGGTGTACTGAATGTGTGGTAATAAAAATGAAAAATATATGAAGTTTAAAAAAAAAAATTATTATTTTTTTATTTTATTTTTTACAGACGAGCGTATAGGTTGAGGAAGGCATCTTGGCAATTGCGGATGATCGGGCGGTATAGTTGAATGGTAGCTACATGGCGATGCCTGATCACTAAATTGCGTTCTGACCAGGCGTGCTTGTTTAGGTCGACGATGCCACAAGAAAGAGGAGTGGAAAATTGAAAGCAAAGGAGGTACATAGATTAAAAGTGAGGTTTGGTCAGTCCAAGCCCGTCGCGCTCAGGGAATCGCGACAACTCTAACTTGCCATAGTTGGGTCAGCATACAGCACAGAAGGCACTTGGTAGGGTGTTTCCGATGGCACTGGCATAGGGATTTAAGGTTTGCTTATTATCATATCATTGAGATTAGTGTAATGTGCATTGGCTTGTCTAGCTTAGAGAGAAGCTGGTGTGGTGACCGACTGGCAATCAAAGCCTAATGACACCTAAGGGAAACTGGCCGAGAACGGCGAAAGAGCGATGGCGCTCAATGTTTACGAAACCTGAAAAATTACAAAATGATACAGAAATGTACAAACAAACAAACAAAATCAGCATACATCTAAGATTACACCTTTCCGTTAACGATATTCTCAAGTAGTTGTGCTTCCTTCCAAATGTATCAGTCAAAAATTCGGAGAATGGCTTATCATGTTGCTGCTTTAAAGCATCCAATCTTGATAACTAAAACGAAATTGAAAAATGCACAATTCTTTAAACTCTTCTCAACAAGGTTCATCTATTGAAATCACACGAACATGGAGTTTTTTAATACAATCCTTATACAAACCAAAAGAAAGAAGGTGGCACCAGAAACACTATTTGATTTTTATTAAATTTTTATTTATCATGGATTGCTCCATGATTGGACAAGAAAGTTCCTGGTTGCTCAAGACGTAGCATGACTCAGGAACTATCTCTTTACGCACACATTAACAAAATCGAATTATATTTTGGGGGTATCTTAACACATTTACATAGCAGTCAGGAAATTAGACTGACAAGTCCGGAGATTGTATTAGTTTTATTGACACGTTAGTAAATTTTGGAGCTGGTTTGTTATGGCAAGGTTTTATATAAATGGCGATGGTATTATGATCAAAATATAATAACAGTAATAGTAACAGCAGTAGCCGAAGTACAAGAGGGAGAGTAGAAGTAGCGTGGAGAATACATAATCTAAACGCATCTCCAGTTTTCTTTCTAGTGTCCCCAAACCGACTTTACCGGCAAGTTTCGTGGCGCCCCGTAGGTGGAACGTCCAGGTACATGAGGAGTTCGTCTTCAAATTGTATATGTGCCTTCATCTCCTCCTTCAATTCAAATACAATTCTTTTAAGGCCCTTGCTTGCGAGCATTTCGCTAAGTGTTTCCTGCGCTCAAAGCACGAGCTGACAGGCCGTTTGCATGTGGTATGTCAATTGTCAAATGAGTCGATAAATTCCGAATCCATTCTTTCTCCGGTAACGGCAAAGTGTTGCGATAGAGACCAGCGACTACTGCGTTGCGTTGCGCTCTCTCAAAATCACTTAACACGTTTACAATTTTCCCCTTTCATAACAAAGTCATGATATAATTGAATTAAGGAACTGGACAAACTAAACAGACTGAGTGCTATCATGATGTACCTCGCCAGGGGCAAATTACAATAACACAATTACGAGGATATCATCCTAACACCGACTCCAAAATACTCATATGCTTTCAGACATACTCCGTGATAACTTCTTCAAACTACCACGATAACGTTTAACACCAGATATAGCTATGCTAGTGGAGAAACAAGGCTGCAGGGCAAACGCCAGAAGGGACAGCAACTAGACCAAATACGGCTATACTATACACATACAGCAAACTAGTACCAATATCGGTCAAAATTGCCATCATGGATCTATCCATGACATTAGTTGAGTCTTGAAAATAAATGAAACTATGCTGATCGATGACAGGATTTCTAATCCCCATACAATTTCAGCATTCAAATATTGAGTCATGTTTGAGAAGTAAAATTATAATATTTATAATATTTTCAAAATGTTATAAATATAAAATAACATTTAAAAGTTACAACAGACCCTTAGGGTTGTTACCTATGAGCAAATTATTTTCTTAGGCAAACGCTAGTAACTGATACTCCCAGCTAGGACTGAACACCAAATCAAAGTGAATTTTTTTATAATTACACTCCGATGGACTTGAGATGAAAACCAAAAAATATATGAAACTTTACAAGTTCTTAAACATAACAACCAGTAACTTGCATAGAGCCATTATTAGAGCAACATACCTTACAAAATCAATCCAATTTACCTCATGCTGCCTCCGCTTTTGGACTCCACAAGCTTTCCTCAAATAAAATGTAAGCCCTTTAAGCCTACGGAAAAACATTATCTATACCTTGCTACTTGTGAATTCTGCCATCTCTGATGTGCTAGAAGATTCATGCATAAAACTTTTTAATCAAGTCTGTGATGACCTTAAACCATCCCCATTAGAATTTAAAGAAATTTTTAGTAACAGAAACATTAAAATCCACCTTCAAAGGGACTGAACATTTGCACGCAATGATGTTAAACATAAGCACAAATTAAATCCAATTCATTTCAGACAGACTTTTTCAAATAAGATAGATTTAAGTGTCATGCTTGTGTCATAACGACATGATTTATTTTGGCTAGTTCAATCAAGTCTAAGTTATTTCAATACATGAGCTAGAATTACTAGAACTAAAGCCCAAATTAAAGCAGTGCAGAGCTAAAACTTCATTTAAAGAGCAAAATAAGCACACTCAAAAGCAGCATGATTCTGTGATTTTTCAAAATTCTGCCATAACAACAAGTCCTCAACCTACATTCAAATGCATGAAATAGAAATAGCAAAGCCACAAATGACTTGGTACATCATTAAAATACTAAATACAACTCTGAGTTGATACCAATCACTTATTCTGGGATTGTTCAGGGATTGCTAGGCAAGCTTAACCAAGTGCGGTGATAAACCAAGATCAACAGTTTTAAGACAATGAAATAAACTGCAAGTAGGGGATATTTAGACAAGAAAGGGGTAAGGCCTGGCAAAAGCACCCGTTCAAAATACTTCCCCTTTTTCAATAGATGACATGGTATGAGCTTTAATGTTTCGCATCATTGAATGTTTCCCCTAGAACACTTACTTGCCAAGTCTGATCTAGATAAAAAAACAAACCTTGCAACAGTTTAACATGCTAAGGAGTTTGAGTTTCAGAATGGATTCTTTGACACTGGAGACGCGAGGATGCACTTAGTTATAGCCTTCTCTACATATTCACTTTGGCCAACATCAAAGTTCGTGAATAATGGCTTCATTCCACCACAGCCTCAGATTTTTTGCACGACAAGGTGTCTCAAGTTTAATCCTGAGCGACGATGCAGTAGACTAACAAATGCGGGGTCACATGCAAATTCACTATGCTCAAGGCTCTGTTGGACTGGTTGGGTATGTGAAAAATTATGAGGATCACTAAACGGTGCTCACGAAAGTTTTATGCCACACTAGAAAAGGTTCTTGCTGAGATAGAATGGAAAAATAATACACCTTCATATACAGATGTGGATTCCTAAGGTAATGTTTTAACCCCGAACAACCTTTACTTGGCAGGATCATCCAACAGATTCGCATGTATCATCAGGTTTCCAGATGTTGATAGCAGCAAGACTTAGCGTAGCTTTAGGTATACTTGGGTAGAAGATTGTGCAGAACCTGTACAGTCGAAGGAAGACGGATTTCTTGAGCGCAAACGCAGAATATTGCGACCTTTTTTTTTTTTTTTTGTTATTGTGCAAAAAAAATTGCTCCCACCTTTCTTTTGGTATTTTACCACTCTTAAACTTTCACCAATGGAAACGTTGACAAAAAATTACCATTGCATGAACAACAGGCGCTCGTAAGAATCACTTCGAGGAGGGAGAAGGTAGGGGGAAAGTCTTGAATAATTAAGCAAATCATCTACGCGTTCATGCAAAATGACAGCTATATTTAATTCGAATATTTTAGCAGAAGTTGTACTTGTACTAGGATGTCCAACAGCTTCTGACAGGCGGCCTCCAATGCTACTCGCGACATAAAATCGAAGCAGCCCGTATGAACGCTGTCTGAAAAAGCGCATCGCTCGACGATGAAATCGGTTAAGCCTTAGGGTTTCAAAACAAGAACAATAACATTGAGCGATAACTTAGTAATTATTGCTTTGCTATTATAGCAAAGGATCATCGGAGTAGGCAACCAGAACCTACATCACGCATGTGCAATGCGTGTTCTTCATGATCGACGACACATTTAGAACCGATTTTTAAAAATAACAAACATCACCCCTATTTTTTTATTCAGGTCTAGAGCACCAAAAAAAAAAAAAGAATTAGGAGGTACTTCGAGTTTTCTAGTCACCTCCTAGAGGAAAGGCAATTTTACGGAGATCGTCACCATGATCTAACTTGTGTTTAATACTAAGCTGGCATTATAACCATGATGGAAACGCAGTGTTCAGGTGTGAAACCCACATAATTTTATATCTGAAATCCTGATGACTACGGATCTCAGCGCATCCCGACATTATCTACATCTTCATTATCTTTCGTTGTTATTATTTTCTAAAACACATTTTCCTATGGTTAATTGAATGTGAAGAGTGAAGCGAATTGTGAATCGTAAACGGAATGTCTGTGATATTCGGACCTGCATTTGTGGTGATGACTGACGAGTTAGAGTTAGTTTGGTTTTGTTTCGTTATTCTTAATCTCGTTAATTTTACTTTAGCTTTCTGTCGTGCAGAGAAATTGCTTTGTTTACTCAAATTTCAGCTGGGTAGCAGTTGCTGCAAAGATAATGCGAATGCTAGAGAAGGCAACAGAAGAATATCGATATTGAGAGGAGTCGAAGCGGAAGATTGCAAACGCAGAAGTGAAAGCCAAACCATAGAAATTGCGAAGCATGATGTTGAAACATATGTTTAAGCGTATCCTTAGTTGGCGTAACTTTAATCTGAGAATCTGCTGGATTTGCTTATTTTTTTTATTTTTTTTTTTTATTGCCACGATCTCACTGAAAGCATTTTCACATGGAATGTTAACTGGACAGCTTGCTTACCTTGATTATTTATTAGCTTTCTTTGGCATGTGAAAACTCTTTTGTAATCTGGTCGCGGTTTATTTGTTCCTCGCTGTAGAAACGCTGACAGCGCCAACTTGCTATTGCAGGCACGAGCATAATCGGATCAGACCAGGCCAACCTAGCCAGATCCACAATACCACGAGCTAGGATCGGTCCGTTCCGTTAATTATCGTTCATTTCGCTCGTTTGGATCCTATCCGAAAATTTTTCGCCTAACCTGAATCGTATCGCATCGCTTGTCTCCGAATGCGAACGATACTTTCCGATACTGAACGATTCTGCTTCTTTCTTTTTGTTGATCAATCGCAAGCACAGGATCGCGAGTTCGTATGGTATCGCATGAAATGAATTAAGCGCTCATCTTCTATTGTTGAAGATTGCTTCATTACCGGGAAAGCTTACTTTACAAACTAAGTCAATTTTCTGTCAACTAGGTTACTAAATGCCTTAGCGAGACACATAACTAAAGAAGTACAGCATCTTGTATTGCTGAATAGAGCGAGTGAGGAACGCCTCACGAGTCAATATAAGCATGAATACTCGCACCTGATAATATATGCTTAACAAATAAGTGATTACGAAAACATTGCAGTTCTTCGTGCCGAAAAATGAAATAGTCAGCAGCTTGAATATTTACAAGAACTATAATGTAAAGCATTAACGTTATGGAAGCAGTGTCAACAATCGTATAAGATCTGGTGACAGCCACATAGCTTCTCAGATTGGGACACCATCCTTTATTAAGGTAATGGACGTTCAAAAATTACTATTATGCTCGAGGCATGAGGCATAGCAGACAGGCACAAAACGAAGGGATTTCAGTAATCAAATTGCACTCTCTGGTAAGGTACAGTTTTCAGAGACGGAAATAGATAAACCATGTCATCTAGCAGTCGGAATATGTGCCAAACAACCTAGCCAGAAAAGTACGAAAAGTGTTTGGCAGAAAATATAGCTCATAGCAAACACCAACAATAAAATTTATAGGGAAAAGGAGCGCGACCAAAACGTACTTGACCAAAGTAACTTGCAAAATATTTCTGAACACTTGATACAATAAAATTGTTGGTTGAAAAAAATAATAATAAAAATAAGCATATGTACGCGATCCATTAAAGCACTCAAGCTGCCGATAAAAAGAAATAGTCTTGTCATCAATATATCAGGAATGATGGGATGTTAAATGATCCAATTAATGCACTCAGATCGTTCCCAAAAAAAGTTAGCTCCGTGAAGATAGCCATTCTAAAAATTAGAGGCTATTGAGCTTTGCTGAGTTGCGCAATGCAGACTATTAAAAGATTGTTCTAATGCAGACTAGCGACTATCATCACTACTCTGCCCTAGAACGACGCTGCCCTTAGGAGAGTAAACTACATAACATCGCCTTGTTATATTTTCCAGTCAGGAGTGTACAACATTACAAAAATAATGCGGAATACAACTTGATAGACCTACAAGAATAGAACGTAACAATCAATTGCTATGCGAATCAACTGCTGTTCGAACAGAAATTTTGTTAAACGGGGAATCGTAAACGAACGATCTTTTACTCGTCAAGTATCACAAAGTGTCGTAAAATTTACGAACTTGGACGATACTTTCCGAGCTTTTCCGAGCCTCGTATAAGGCGAATCGTATCGTTTTGTTGCATAGTACCGTATCCTACCCTATCAGAAAGTATCGGTCCACAAGTATTGATCAAGCCTGGATCAGAAAATTGCATTTGCTCAGGTAATGGCCATTCCGTGTCTTTGACTCTGTAAATATTCCCTGAGTATAAAATTAATGACCCGACTCGGTCGAAAAGTTTACCAATGAGTGCGTTCATTTTTGTTTTGTTTCACGAGTTAAGCCACCACTCTGGAGCAAATCTGCAAATTACAGGAAAAATATTTAGTGCATGTGTAAAATCGTTTTTTTTTCTACCAAGCCAGACCATCAGTTGAATAACGCAAGGGCTTGACAATTCTCTTTACGTGAACGTGCAGTGTTACAGGCTCAGAGCAGTTTTGTTGTAGCTCAGCTTTTTTTCTACAATAATGGTAGATCTGGCATCAAAATCAACTTTAGGACACGTTTTATTATGGTTGAAAGTTCGAACTTTTTAACAATGTTACAACAGCAACAACAAAAGCATTTATTTAGCCAATACATGCATCGTGATTACAAGCCTCTAAAGATATAATATAATAATACATTTTTTAGGGAGACATTATCAGTAGCGGAGCTAATACTCTTGAGGATGCCACCTTCACCTCAAAAAGCTGTAATACTAAGACACTAAGCATACCTTTACCTAACGAAAAATGGAACCAGAATTCAGAGTCAGTAAGTCAATAAAACAATTACTCAATCCTGATAAGTGCAGTTCATCAAAGTTTTGGTTGGAGCGATAGGAAAGAAAGAGAGAAAGAAAGAATGTAAAGAGCGCTGAGGTTATCCCCTATTCTCTATGTTTGTATGGAAGATATTCGTACATTTGTAGTTATGGATGTGTATTCGCGGTCTAGCATCCTGCATTTGAAGGTCTAGCATCCTGCATTTGAATCTGTCTCTCACCTCGCGTACTCGCTCCTGCTTACAACCAAATTTATTATGCTTAATCTGTTAAGAATTCGTATTGAATATAGATGCCGCACTTCAAAATGGCGATTTGGCTTATTAGGCAAGCTTCGATGGATGTTTGTTTTAAATATCTTCTATACTAGCGACTTACTAGACCACATCAACCAGTGGTTTCTCCGACACTAGGAAAAGCGAGTGCTTTTTGCACAAACTCGGAGGCGTTTGCTTTGGGTTGGGTTACTTTGATAGAGAAGGCCCATGGCATTCTTAACGGCATAATTGGTCTCAAGATGTCTATCACCAGAATGGTCTATAACGTTTTGAGGCTCGTTTGCGAGGGCCTTATAAGCATATTCCAAAGCAAAAACTTCCACAAAGCCCAGGTCACAAAGCCTTGCCCCCCCCCCGCCTATTCTCTTGTTTGCATGCTTATGAGAAAAAATTAAAAAAATTTCTTTCAACTCTCAAGATTGCACAGCTGTCTTTCAAAATTACAGTGTGGTAGATACAACAGACTGCTCCGTCTTTCCTGCTGCTTTGTCTCCCTTGGTTGAACCGTGGCATTCCGAGGGTCCGGTTTCTCCATGTACCCGAGGAAACCATTCCGCTTCAGTCTTAGTGGTCGTTATTTCACTCTACTCCTAACCAGATGACCCCTAATCATATGCTTAAAACGTTGGCTTAACATACTGCAGACAATTATTAGCTCGGACCCTGGACAAAGATATGACGTGACCGATGCGCATCTTCAAGAAGTCTTCTAGAACGTGCGTTGTCGCTCACTCTTGAGTAGCAGAGGAAACCTCACTCCTGGATCAAATGTGCCAAAAAACATATAAAATCTAATCAACTAGAACGATCAAAACCACCCAATGCTTTTGTCACTTTTCCTCCAATCCGATCACTGAAGCACGAAAACAATCGAAATGATTGGTCTGCCAAGCAAATCCATCTCGACAGAAGTAACGATAAATCATGCACTTTGCTTAGTCGGGGTTGTTTGTCTTATTCTGTTGCTTGAACTGGTTTTCCATTTAACGGAAGGTATGCTTCGAGTGTCTGTTCAACTTCGCTTTTATTTCTGAGCTTGCTCGAGCTGCTTATTCGCGTCCAGGGGCTTCCCGTTCGGGATTCAGCGGGATGCTTTGTGACCTTCTCAGAATTATGTAGCATATGCAGGCGACGTAACTTCCCTTTGGAGCACATAACCTCTGCAACCA
Organism: Craspedacusta sowerbii; assembly: GCA_003687565.2. Lineage (NCBI taxonomy): Eukaryota > Metazoa > Cnidaria > Hydrozoa > Limnomedusae > Olindiidae > Craspedacusta > Craspedacusta sowerbii. The sequence goes on from QQSS02181230.1 coordinate 14,056, forward strand.
CGATCACGTTCCGAGCGTCCCTGTGGCAGACAAAAGATGGCGCCCTGTCGGAACAGGTCTCCCGGAATGTCAACAAATAAATTCTACTTTAAGCTGACATTTGACTGTAGTAGTAGTAGTAGTAGTAGCAGTAGTAGTAGTAGCAGTAGCAGTAGTAGTAGTAGTAGTAGTAGTAGTAGTAGTAGTAGTAGTAGTAGTAGTAGT
>QQSS02181252.1:0-14257 GCA_003687565.2 Craspedacusta sowerbii
TATATATATATATATATATATATATATATATATATATATATATATATATATATGTGTGTGTGTGTGTGTGTGTGTTTTATTTATTTATTTATTTATTTGTTTTTGTATAGCGGTGATCCTAGTTATCATATCGTTCGCTATGCCCTAACCATAACCTTGATCCATTGCCCTCGTTTCTAACGGTAACTCCCTGTGACGTAGTTTTTTTTTTTTTTTCTTTCTTTCTTTCGTTCTTGCGCATACCTATGCACAGCCTGCCCGAGTGATTGCAAAAATTACGTGTTTGACTGTGTTGCTTTTGGACTGGCCGAGAATACATCAGGCTCGAGAAAGAGCCTTCCAAAGAATCCGGTTGCGATGTGGACGTGCTGCCGTTGTTGTTTGCTCTATTTAAGATGCGGGCGTGCGGGGTTTGGAGGGGGGGTAGTTGTGGCGTTGATTCTTTCACTCGATTTGCATACGCACGTTTGTCGCTGTAGTTGAGCATCAGGCTTCGATCATCACTCATGACTTATCGAAGCAATGCATCAGGATGAGGTTACGTCATTCTGTGCATTAATTACAAGGCCTGGGTAATTATTCTAGCCCGGCGTTCCGGCACATTTCTGAGGCTCTTCTACTGAGTTATTATATAGATCAGGGGGTTCTGCGATCTCGCGCCGCCGACGAACTTTAGTTAGACTGCTACTTAAACCTACCTCCATGCGAGCTCCCGCTATGCGGACTATGAGAAATGAGAATAAATCTGGAAAGATGCGTGATCTGAAATCAAGAAAGGGGGGTTATTAAAGAAAAATTATCGATTAGTCTGAAGATGATAATTTGGTCGAAAGTTACATGGCATGCTGGGAGAACGCCAAATTGTTCGTGGACCTCATCCTGATGCATTGGCTTCGATAACTAACGTTAGGGCAAGGCCTGATGCGGACAAATCGTGGACCTTTTCTCTTGTTGTCTTTCCTCTGTCTGGATGTTCACCCCCTTTGTCGGGCTCTGCTTTGACCGACAATTAAGTAATTTCTTTTCGGCGTCAAGCCTTAAAATCCCGACGTGCCGTCATGTTGTGATCCATACAATCGAGCAATCTTTGACTTTCATAATCTTTAATCGGCTTTGTCTTGCCCGTGGAGACCTGCCAGGTTCTGGCGGTAAGTAGATCCTCCAGTTAAGGCTGCGTGACGGAGACATGGGGGAAAAAACTTGCTTCTTAATCCCGTCGGGCTCGGTTCTAACCGAAACTATTGCTAGACGAAACCCGATTCGGGTGAGGCTGACTAACGAGTGAAGTTGGGTGGGGGACGTTCACTTTGAAAAGCATTATGTTATTGTTTTTCATTGGTGCTGTGGTTGCGCAGGTTTGGTTATTCGTATTTGTTTATGTTTCGTGACCTCATATGCATCTGATGAGCTGGGCGCCGTGCCGTGTCCCAGGACGACGCTGTTATTGAGATAAGGCGGAGAGGCGTTCAAATGCCTCGATTCATATCCGTTTCCCGTGTTTTATCTGCTGGAAGGGTTGTGTGCGTGTGCGCGCGCGCGCGTGTGTGTGTGTGTGTGTGTGTGTGTGTGTGTGTGTGTGTGTGTGTGTGTGTGTGTGTGTGTGTGTGGAAGGAGTGACGTCATCCAGGGCAGTTGTGTGCTGCTTGACGTGTCTCGCGTTGCTGGTTGGTCGCCTCCTATCAGCACTGTCTCTATGTTTGTTGTCATTTAGTTGTGCACGATCACGGCCAAAGATAAATTCAAGATGATTTCTAAAGAAGAACTCGAGAGTCTTGTGGAAGAAATAAACGGCAAGGACAAAGACCGGAAGTAGCTGGACAGCGTAGCCGTCCCGCGCATGCTGCGTCCGACTTCCTTTGTGGCGTTCGGCATCTTCCTTGGCTGTTTGTTTTTTCCTTATCGCGTTTTGCCAATGTTCAATAGACAGACCGTCGTAGGACCGATGTCGAGAGACTGCGCGGAAAGGGAGATGGATATTAGTATGATGCCGCTGCTTGTTGATCGTTCTCAGGCGCTAATGTGATTTATCTGCTTATGTGCTTAACAAGTCGGCCTTGTAGGTTGCTTCCGTCTGACTCCTCTTTGCGTGTCTGCGTCCGATACCGCCGTCCGTCTCATCTCGGCTTTTTATTGTTGTTCCTATTGTGTTATTGCTTTTGTTGTTTTTGTTATTGTTGTTGTTGTGCTGTTGTTGTTGTTGTTGTTGTTGTGCTGCTGCTGTTGTTGTTGTTGTTCTTGTGTTATTATTATGGCTTATTGCGTTATGGCTTTTGTTATTATTGTTGCTGTGCTGTCATTATTATTATTGTTATTGTTGTTGTTGTTGTTGTTGTTGTTGTTGTTGTTGTTGTCGAGATGTACGCCATCGATGCGAGCGTTTGTCTCGGGTTTGCGTATCCAGTGTCTCTGCCTCCCGCAGCGTAAATCTCCTCCTGCTTTCTGCCACCTGCATAAATGGTGGCGTTCGGTTGGACTATAAGAAGCCAGCTTATTCGCCTGATAAATTTAAGAATCGCGCATGGACGCTTCCCGCGTAGAGTCGCTTCATTTTCTGGTGGTCTTCTACAATGGCGGGTGTAGTTGAACGCTGATTCAAACAGCTCATCTGTGATGCTTATTACTTCCTGAAGAATAGAAGTAGAATAATTAAATAAGCAAATGAAGTATTAAGGAATAGATCACTGAAGTAAGAAGAGAAAAGAAGAGGTTGGAGCGCATGGCTAACAAAAATAGAAAATTAAGCTATTAAAATTAACTTAAGACCCGAAAATGTTTTCTTACGAAAAACGGATGTAAAGGATTTTCTTACCATTTGAGCGGTCGATTAGGACATCCGAAAACTGCAGTTTCCCACCCACTGCGTACGCCACCATGGCATACACATGTTTGGGCTTGTCGCCAAGAGATAATACTTTGTTGCGTTGCATTGTGTTCTCTTGTCTCTCTCTCTTTTTATCATGCATACCGTAGCCATTTATATAATAGTGGCCTTCACTAAGCCCGTCGTATATCCATTACAAAGCAGTAGAATGAAATAAACCAATGAACTGACTGGTTCCCCGTACTGGAAGGATACTTATAGCCGGAATACCTGGATGTGTGAATGAATGCGTATGTGTGTTTGTACCGAACACGTTTGCGTAGTATAATAAGTATTACAAGAATATTATTGTCTGTTGAAATGTTCATGCAACATCCTGCAGTCCCTAACAGTAGGATGCAGTTGCCATCATGTATCAATCATGACTGGGCTGCACATATTTTTAGTACCTGAGACTTGGAAATCATTGTGGGCTTTTTGAGTATTACAAGTAAAGTTCTACGCCAACCCTCTGATTGTTGGATTGGAACTTGGGAGAAGCAATTCCTGCAGATGAAAGGAAGAAATCCTACATCGTTTTCGCAATAACAATGATTTATTGTTGAAAAGCTAGGGGTGTGGCGTTTGCCAGTCGTTAGTTAGAGTGGTTCAACTTCGGTGTCTGGAGACGCTAAAAACCATGTGGAATACCGTAAGGAGGTAACACTTAACACTAAACATTATGAGACGCTGCTCGGAAGTTCCTCATCAATATAGCAGTTCTTGGAAACGCCTGCTTTAATTGAATAATATCAATGATCGGTTGTTGACCAGCTTAATTGGCGCGTTTTCTGTCGCTGAGAGTTGACCTGCGTTGTCAGAAAGCAAATTTAGGCTGCACACATTTGTATCGCCAATAAAATACGCTCCCACCGCAAGCCCAGATATCTAACCAGAAACTAAATAGGCCTATAATGCAGGGGTTTTATGCAAATGGTGTATTGATGTATTGACAATAAAATAAACTTGCTTTAGACTGCGAAGCTCGACTCTATGACTTGCTGCGGTAGAGGACAAAAATTTCTTTGCTTGAGGTATAAGGCTTGTCATAATGGCGGCGCTGGTGCGTTTTGTTTGTGCGCTCTACATGCCAAGCAGGCATGTGCTGAAAGCAGCGTGCAGACCGCTTCTGCATTCAAGCTTCCAGGACTGGCCTAGAAAACTTTTATCGATGAGGCACCCGCCAAGCACTCCGTTGCTAGGCGGTCTCATGATGATTTCGTAAACGATTGTTTGCCTGGCAATTCCTCCCGTGATTCATGTTTGGGCAGCCTTTCTTCACTGATGGACCTTTGGACTTGGTCAGCAAATTACACATCCTAGGCTATTCAACGTCAGCCTAATGATCGTCAAGTTTCAGACAGATTTGGGAAGACGCTATTTGACTCCCAGCTTAATTATGCAAGATAAACGATTGCTTTGCGCATATAATTCATGCTGTTCGCACGCCGCTGGGCATTCGTGGGCCTCTGAGCAGGCGTGGCAATTGAACTTTGCTGACTGCGGACGCTTTGCAAAGAAAGGTTTGTGCGAGGAAAGGCCGATTCAGAGTTTCGCGCTCTTGAGGGTGTACTTGGTAAATCTGCTATCCGTGTTATTAATGGTAAGAGTGCTGTTTCTAGATTTCTGAAGGGCTTTTTTTTTATACTTCAGGAGTTGTATTTCAGGCTGATGATTTTTTGTATTTTGAATTGACACGACGGGCCCTCTTGTGTAAGACGCGCCTTCAATGTCGCGTTAATTGTGTGCCAGTTTACTTGCTGAAGATATGAGTTTCGGCTTTCAAAAGTGGACATATACTCAAGTTACGCTTTATTTGGCTTTATTAAGAATGTCAAACCTGACATCGTTTGACCTATATTCTCGATAATCTACAACGCTTATCGGACAGCCGTTGACTTCGTATGCTGTGCACTTTCTTGGCATAGTTTGCTATTTTGTACGATCTTAAATAGTTGTTATGCCTTGGTTATTGTAAGTTTATGTCAATAGTGCCCCCTGATTTTCATATCTTACTCCTAACATCTGTTTGTGTGTTATTTCATGGTAATGTTACAGTTCCCAGATAGGATATCATGATATTCAAATTATGGCATTGGAAAAGTGCTAGGGCTATTTCAATAATTGTGTTATTAATACGAGTTTTTAAGAACTAAAGAACTCTATTTACTCGTGACTTGGCTAATTAATTGTCTCCACAGTGAAGGTTAAGTCTGTTCAATAATGGCTCACTACTACAAGACCAAAGAAGTGACGCTTACGCAGAAGAAAGTTGGGGTCACTTCTCTGAGAAATGAAGATGAATACCCTAAAGCGCACCGCAAAGAAGGAAAATTCATTCTTCCTTGGACCACAAATGAAGTACCGCCTGATGGTTGGGCAAACTTTAAATTTTTCTTCACTGTAGATGAAAGCAAGATACCTGGTGAAAAGGTAATTATGTAATGCCATTGTTTTGAGCACCCTCCATTAATTTGACATGTGTGTATTAAAAAAAAAAACAGTTTCAGTTGGGTGGAGGCATTACTTTCACTAGTGTTTGTGTTTGCTTTAATTTGAAAAACTTGTGATAATAGTTTACTTTATTGTAGCATTATAGAGCACTGCATTTGTGTCTGTAAAGTAGAGAGCTTGGTGTGTGTTTGTACAACAAGAGCAGTAATGTTAAGAGTAGAAAACGGCTGAATAGCTGTTTAAGGATTAAATCGTACTTGTTTAATCTAGAAACTGGACGAGGAGCCTCTAATGCAGTTGATGAAACCTGATCCCCACCGCATTGAGAATCCTCCTGATAATGGTATTCGTGTGACATGGCTTGGCCATGACAGTGTTCTGTTCCAGTTAGATCATGTCAACATTCTTACAAACCCTAACTTTAGTGTACGTGGCATCAAGTACTACCACCCAGGAGACAACAAGAGATACAGGTAATTCATAACTCAAGTGCTTTATCTATTTCTTAGATGTATGTGTCACATATTCTTATGCAGTTTTATAATGGTGATTGCTATTTTCAGGCTTAAACTCCCGCTTCCAAACCTTGCTGCTTAATTTACAAGTTGAGCCTGCATAGGGAAACAGTTATATTTCTGGAGGCTTTAAGGATATGGGAAGCCAGAATTCAATGAATTTGTTTCTGCAGATATAATCACAAATTTTCATCTTTTATGTAGTGGCGTTGACAGGGATTATTTGATTAAGGCAAAACGTCTGTTGTCTATTTTGAGTTTTGGAAAGAGAAGGGTTGGCTCAGAGTGATCCAGATAAAAGTTGAGGGGTTAGCGTCTGTAGTGATGGTATTGTTCTCGTGCTTTGTTTTCCAGTTGTCATGTAGCATTTGCTTATTGTCAGGTGTCAGTTTGTGCTCATTTTTGTACTTAGCTTGTTGGGATATGCTATGGATCGTTGTTTTTGCACTATTTTAGGCCACCTGTATACTCAGTTAATCAGCTTCCGAGAATTGACTGTGCTTTCATAACCAACACGCACTATGACCACCTTGACTTACCTTCGATTCGAGCTCTGAATGAGCGTTTCGGAGACATGCTGCTCTGGTATGTGCCTATGGGCGTGGCAGAGTGGATGCACAAGGCTGGTTGTCAAACAGTGGTCGAGCTGGACTGGTGGAAAGAGGACGAGGTTGACTTCATTGATGCTACAGAGGTGGGTACAAGTTGCTGGTATCGAATTCTTCAAATGTAGTTCTTGTATGCCTGCTGTGATATGTCAATGCAAGTATATGTCATAAGTTTTCCTTAAAATTAAGTCTCTGTTTGTAGACTCTTATTCTTAAGGAAGGCCAGGTTTTGTGGCCAGTTCTGTTTATCTGAACGTGTCGGATGCCTAATAATTTATCTGCATAGAAATACGCTATCCAAAACCGACTTCAAGCATGTTGAGTCTAAGGGGCTTACTTTTGGAGGCTTCATCATAGACAAGCATTCATGTTTTTTGTGTATGTGTGTATGTATCTGTGTGTATAGGCATTTGTATACATATGCATATATATGTATTATGTTTATGAATTGAGAGATTTTTGGTTTGTTAGGGTGACGACGACAAAAAGGTTACAAAGTTCAACATTGCATGCACGCCGTCGCAGAACTTTCACAGCCGGGCTTTCGACGACGACAACGCAGTACTGTGGTGTTCCTGGGTCGTGATTAGTCCGCGCTACAAGCTGTTCATATGTGGCGCGACAGGTTACTGTGACGTCTTCAAGACAATTGGCAACAGGTACGGACCTTTCCACATGGCGGCGCTGCCCATCGGTGGCTACGAACCGCGGTGGAAATTCGGTTACGGCAACTTAACCCCGGAAGAGGCCGTCAAAGTTCACCAAGACCTTCTTGCGATGTGCTCCTTGGCTACGGCTTGGGGTACCTTCGCCATCAGCAACGAGGTTCGTACGTTTTAGGGTATTGTTGAATCATTGTTGTCGTTTTTTTGACTGTATTTAATTCTTAAGACAGAATGCAAAGTTGATCAGTATTTTATCTTGGTCTAGTTAGGTTGGGGCGCTTTTATCTCCCAAGCATTTGCACTCTCTCCAAGAAACCCGTATGTGCACCGATTGGGCTTGCTAATTTTGTGCAGGATGGTCCATTGATTCCTGCAGTTTAGAAGCTTTGAGATTGCCTCTCTTTTTCGGTGCTTGTATGTTTGTTTGTTTGTTTTTTGTCCACGTTTGGAAATCCTTCAATTTTCGTCCATACGCTAGTTCCAGATTGAATTGGCTTTTGCTATAGTTCCTTGCGTTTGACGCTCCGCTCTTTTCTGTTTATGACAGTTTTACTTGGAGCCGCCAAAGCGTCTGAACGATGAGCTACGCAAGCAGGGTCTCTCCGAGATGCAGTTCTTTCTGCTCAAGCATGGTGAGTCTAGGTTGATCGAGATCAAGGAAGCGGGCAAAGAGGCTCCTCCGGAAGAGAGCAGCGACCACCATGGCCATCACCATCATCACGAAGAGGCCCACGGCCATGCCGACCCTCACGTCTCGCAGGAGGTGCGAACGGACGCCGAGCAAGACATACTGCAAAAGTTGGTTGACGACTTTGTTGCTAAGGAAGAAGCCCATCACCATGGCGACGCTGACTTGACAACGGTGACTGCGACATCAACGACGGTCTTCGAGGCTGACGGCCAGGTTACCGTGCACGCGGAACAGCACGACGGTGGTGGGCACGAGCATCACCATTGACTTCGCCACTCTCAGGACCGCCACGACGATTAGATTCGGATGTTGGGACTTTCAGACAATTTTCGGTTTGCGCCTTTTTGTACTGCCCCTTTGACGCGACGTTGGTGGAGGTGCTGACAGAACTAGAGCCATGTTATTGCGATGACTTGAGTCCCTTAGCTATGCTTTGAGTACTTTGGTTTGGTGTGCTAGGCTTTAAATTCTAGTGACACCTGCACGTATATTTCCGCAGGCCTTATTTTAACCCCTGAAGGGCGTTTCCAAAGCCCCCGTTGCCTCTCGAATAAAAAGGTAGTCTCGTCTCTTAAAAAATGTTGAACACGACGGGAATCGACGAGTCTCTATAGCTGCGTATAGTTGCGTCTAATAAAGCTGCCAAAAGCAGAGTCAAGACCATTTCGCTTGATCGTTTCATTTTTTAACCCTTAACGTATTATCGTGCGATGTTCGAACTTCACTCATCAGTGAAATTTTATTGCGTATTTAGTTTTCGAAATTTGATTACACGTGGAGCACATTAGCTGATTATTTCTCTTCTTAGGTTTTCTACTAACTTTTGTATTGCACTGACAAATTTTGTTAATGTTCTTGGACTTTTGTTTATTATTACCCTTCCTCAATCTTATCGTTGGTTGTGGCCCCCCTCCCCCCCTGTGAAGTCGGCCCTCGTATTGTTGGTGTGAACGTGGCCTTATTTGTTGTCTATGAACGCGTTATTTTTCGACGGAACTCTATCGAATTCGTGTCAGCTTTTTAAATTTTAATTATTCTTGTTATGCAGCTACATCGTTTTTGCTTATTTATTTCCTTCTTGTGTCTGCTTCTAACTGCCTTCTTGTTTTGTTGCAGCCTCCTTCCGTTGTATTTTGGCACGAAATTTCATATTTTATAGACTAAATTTGCTGCCGTTGCGCGTATGCGAGGGAAAAGACGGATTTCTTTTACACGGTAGCTTGTGGCGGTGTCAAGTTGATGGAGGAGTGTTTTTCTCTAGTAGCAAAAGTCGTTTCCCCATAGTTGGTGTGTTGTATCTCTGTTGAGGCGTTACGCTTAATTTGTACTGATTTTGCAATCGGGCTGCCGTAGAAGTGTGCATCCCGGTAACCGTAAAGTTAGCATGGCAAAAATGCGACGTTGTTTCGGGTATGATGATATGAGGAAGACTCCCTGATCTGCGGCCTCGTGGCGAAGTGGTTGAGGGTTCAAGGCCTTGTCGGGGCTTCCCTTTTCATAGATTTGCTTTTTGTCTATCTACTATGATTCGTCTTACGTCTCTCTAGCTTCGTTGAAATTAGTACCAGTAAATCTCTGGAAAGGCAACTGTAGTGTCATGAACTATCCCTGTGTCCAGGACTAATGACAGATTCTCACCAGAAAAAAAGATAAGTACCGCACGTTAATCTGGTCATGGCGGGGCGGAATATTTGGTTTGATTAAGTTTGTCTGAGCAGTGTCACAGGATGTCAAGCAAGCATGTTTTGAGTTTGAATTAGAAACGCTAAACGAAGTTGGAAAGATGTTTTTTAAACGAAATTTTTCCAGCTCAAAGTTCTAGGGGAAAAAATCGGTACTGCGGAGAAAGGCATAACTGCGCTGTTAGTTGAAAATGTTTTCTACAGTGGATGATACCTTGGCGCAGCCACACACACAAAAAAAAACATTAGGTAGGGCATCTGCAGGTTCCGAGGCACCAGCTTAATGTTACAGAATCGACACTAGGCTCTTTGATGTCGCAAGGGGTAGAGAAATGAACGGAAAATCAGGAAAACTCGCTGCCATCTTGCTATCGGCAAAGAAACGACTTAGGAACTTGATCGTTGCAACAAGTGTAATCCGGAAATCCTGCAGGACCTGAAACGCCTTGCATTCGGATGCGGCTGGATAGGGGGGGAGGGGGGCAACTGATCGTCATATTTGACGCAGGCTACGTCACTCCCACTGTTGAGCTGTTCTGGGGTGATGTGCTTTGTAAAGAAACGGAAACCGCACCTAGATAAACGCAGCACAAGGGCTGATGGTGATGGTGGCACCTTTGTACTTTAGTTGCAGAGTACATTCATCGCCACAGGTTGGGCATTGGTCCGGCGTTGGACTGAGGCGTGACCTGCAAAGAAATAATTTTTTTTCCAGTCATGTGGGGCAAGTCGAGGGTTGGGGCTGAGTAGTATTATGCTAAATGTATAAAACACTTGACCGTCAACGTTCCAGTGTGCCTGCTTGTTGTATTGCAGCTACCGTTCTTTGGCTTTCTGAAGATCTTTACCGTTTTATAATTGCTTTCTTTCATGGGATTTTCCCTCCAAGCAACGACAATTAACCTCCCCAGTTCGTTTGCGAGCCTTCCTGTGCTAGTGCGTGTGGATGTGGGTGTGTGCGCGTGCGCTGCAGTAAATGATGTCGTCATATTCAGATCGATCTCACGAACGAAGCCAGTATTGGAATCTTGCCACCACAATGACGCGAACTTCACTTCGGATTTGATTGCGAAGAAGCCGGTAACTAAACATCTTACTGTTATAGAGTGAACATATACTTTTCTGGTACGCCGTTAACCGTTATCTGCTTACATAAGAGCCAGGAATACTTCTGAAGGAAGACCAGTGTTTCTGACATGCAAAATTGCCGGCTGTCGACAGCGCTTACTGAATGACCCGAAGATGTAAGCGATAGACCATTTTCGACAATATTGACTTTGAGCATATTTTGCACGTCATTATATTGGAGTTCACGTTTGAAGGTTTTCCAGAAGTTTTGCCGTTTCTATACATTTTGCAAACATTCGTTGAAACGATTCTCCTTAAGCCGTCGATGCTCTTTCTAATATAGGGTACGTGAATCGTGTCTTTAGTGTAATTAAGACAACCAGCAATTATGTTTAGGACCCTACCTTCAAATCTTTCACGTATACGAAATGTCATGGCCATGGAAGCATCGGGGAACTTTTTCTACTGAAATGAATTTGGTACTACGGATCAGTAGGAGTGTAAGAGGCTTTGCAGTTACGGAATGTCCCGAAAGCAGCTGCAAGTTTTATCGTTCTCGCAACGCGCAATGCGACGGCATCGTGGAGAGAATTCAAACCTGAAGTTTGCAGAGAAATGTTTTAAAACTCCAAAGCGATTCACCGCTCTGCAAGCCTTTTATTTCTTGTCTATCAAGTAGCCATGGATATAGCGGCGTCCTAACGCAGTGTAGCTGCGCCAATAATACCGCTACTTTTCCGCTATGGGTTAACGCCGATATTCTCAGCGGTGGCTATCTGTTAACACTTGAGTAGGATTACCAAGCGATTTGACCAACTTGAAATTCTTCTTTGCACTAATTTTGTACTTCTAGCAAGGACTTCGCTGTGTTGCTGCATTAAGCCGATTAACAGTTCACGCACCAGTTCAAGGATGAATTACTCTATCTTTGCTTTCACAGTATAAGCCACTCAGCTATGAAAACCAATGTTTTTAAACTCTGTTCACGCTGATTTGAGGTGTAACTATGGTTACCAGTAAGGGTCTGCGTCTCGAAACTTTTTGAGTTTTGAGAAGTTTCGAGAAGTTTCGAGAAGTTTCGAGAAGAGACGGAGCCCGTCTCGAAACAAACGAGAAGTTTCGTGACGAGAAGGACATCGGTCTCGTTTCAAACGAGACGAGAAATTTCTCGAGATTTCTCGAAATTTCTCGTTTCAAACGAGAATGAGTTTCGAGACGCAGACCCTTAGTGGACACCAGATTGTGATAGCATCATCCGCGATCAACAACGCGATAGTGGAATATCTCTTTTTTAATGACCTGCTTGTAATGACACCGTCACAAGTAATCACAGTACACTCCTGTTCAATACTTTCTTCGGTCTTCCCGCTGCGAAAAAGTTTTTCGTCTCATCAATGATTGTGGGATCTGAAAGGGTTTATAGACACGTTGGTACCTATATAAGCACATGTTTATAAACATAACGCGCTAACGTACAAGTTGTGGGGATATGTAAATAGAGCTGTTATTTCTCAAATCGTCTCGAAATGTCGTCGATTTATGTTATAAAAATATAATATAAGTTTCGATAAATTTATGTTATTTCGACAAGTACGTTAAAATCTCGAAACAATTTATTTCACGTCCGTCTCGATTGATTCAAGAAGTTTCAAGACGAGAAGAACATCCGTCTTGCTTCAAACGAGACGAGAAATTTCTCGAAATTTCTCAAACTTTCTCGTTTCAAACGAGAATGAGTTTTGAGAAGTTTCGAGTTGAGACGGAGCCCGTCTGGAAACAAACGAGAAGTTTCGAGACGAGAAGGACATCGGCCTCGTTTCAAACGAGACGAGAAATTTCTCGAAATTTCTCGAAATTTCTCGTTTCAAACGAGAATGAGTTTCGAGAGGCAGACCCTTAGTTACTAGGTTATGTTCCTTACGATAAGCACATCACAGGCACGGGCAAGAAATTACTTGAGAGTACTTCAAGGCTCCATTTTTTGCCCCTTGATGTTTGACATCTTATTAGTGACCTCTCGTTCATTCAAGGAGGGTCATTCGCAATTTTGTAGACGACTTAACGCTGTCAGCACACACATGTATCATAGAAAATCTGAAGAAAAAAAATCTTAGAGGATGAGTGAAACACTGCTATTGACTACTTACTCATGAACATGATAGTGAATACTGAAAAATTTCACGCAATATTCCTAACCAAAGGGAAAAAAATTACACGGTTAGTAGTAAGCTCCACATCTAAAGCAACGAAGCAAGGTCGGAAAACTGGGTACTTCTTCTCGGATTGCAATAGATGGCAAACTGAATTTTGCCCAGCACTTCAGCGAAATCGCTAAGTCTGCTGCGTAAGCAAGTGTCTTAATCAACTTCAATAGAACCTGTTACCAGAAAGGCAATAACGGTGACCTACAGCTACTCGAATTTCAACGACTGCCCACTGATGGATGATTTCCTCATCAGTGGATGATTTCCTCATCAGTGGATGATTTCCTCATCAGTGGATGATTTCCTCATCAGTGGATGATTTCCTCATCAGCCCCTAAACCTTGTCGTGCCATAAATTAAGCAAGTTACTTTTGGGTCACTGAGTTTGAGATCTCCAGCCCCGAGGGTTTGGAAAGCACTTCCGGAGCGTATTAAATCAATTGTCAAGGAAGTTTTTTCAAGTCGAACATAAATATTGGGATTCTTCCAAATTGGCTTCCCATAAATGCGAGCAACGGTTCTGATAGCTTAGAAGATTTTTAATTCTCTGTCTTCAGTGACTACAGTAAAAGGCGAAAAGACTTCAAGTAAAATTCGAGGAATAATTCTGGGAAAAGTTGCAAACATCAATTGGTCATACTTAGCCGATGATAATTGAAGTGTGGATATCCTAATAGATACAAGATAGATCGAGAAAGGAAACTTTATATCAAGTTAGATGTTCAAGTGGCCGCCATTCAAACACTGCTCAGTCAGAAGAAAGAAGAATTATAACTCGAGCAACCTATCACGTGCAGTCGCCAAGGTATAAAGTTAATAACAAACGTTAAAAAAATTAAAAAATAAATAAAAACTCTATCAGAGAAAATATTAAAAACTTGCAAGAACATTCAGATACAGATCAAAGATGTCATATGCAGTTTATATGTAAATCTCGAAATCATACTCAAGCGCGTTACTGCATAAATTCTTTCAACAGTCATCCATCACATTCGAAAATTAGGACTCACACATGTGCAGTCGTTAATAAAGCTTTCACTTCTCACTTGAAGAGAGGTTTTGATACATTTATATTAATACTACGTCCAATAAGCATGTTATAGTCGAGGGTATCCATATATTTCATACTTGCACTACCATACATGTCAGTTCTACGGTTAGGCCAAGCGTATGCGAAATACTCATTCGAGTATTTGCATTAGAAGTATGGAATAGGGAATAGTTGCTCAATGCTGCGGGTATTTTGGTATTTTGCCAGTGGTGCATGAAACAGTCTTCAGCTCAGTATCACTACGTCATGGAGCTGTAGCAGTCCTAGCTCTCAGAACAAGGCGGAAGTCGGGTAGCTGAAGTCGAAAGTCATTTTTCTTTGGGCATGAATTTGCAATTCTATATATATATATATATATATATATATATATATATATTTATAGATATATACGATTTTCCAAGACGGAGTCAAAAGACAGTCATGACCTCTACAGACTGTTTCGTGCTTACGCACTCTTCA
>QQSS02181263.1:0-14255 GCA_003687565.2 Craspedacusta sowerbii
ATGTATGTATGTATGTATGTATGTATGTATGTATGTATGTATGTATGTATGTATGTATGTATGTATGTGTGTATGTAGGTATGTATGTATGTATGTATGTATGTATGTATGTATGTATGAATGCATGCATGAAATCGTGCCTGCATATTGGTAGCAAGTAATTGCTCAGGCCCGGTATTGCACAAGTTTTAAATTAGTATGTCATTCATTAAATCGCGGTTCAAGTCATGACGATATGTACCTTAGTAGGTTTCGCTACATAGCGGCCATATTAGCCAGAAAATTTGTTACTGAAGAGTTGGACCTTGTGCCTAATTTAGCCTGTGCTCGGGGTTCACTTGCAAGCCGTTTTCAAATATCGAACCATTGCAGCGAATTTGTATCTTCCTCACGACTTTTTAAACTTAGGTTGTATTCGCGATCATGCTGACTGAATCGGCAATATTCCAATAAAAATCCTCACTCGTCCGAGTTTTAAAATGGGTGGTTTTTGTACCACTTACAACCAAACAAATTGCTAAAAGCACTGCCGCCTGCTGGCACAAGACATTTCTTGTTGGCGGCTTCCTTTGCTTATTGAACTTAAGATTGTTCTTGGACTTAAATACCCGAAATTGCATTCCTCAGTTAAGCCTTTGCTCCACGTCTGAATGGGGAATATCTATTACTGAACTACGCAAAGACCCACCAGGACTTAACCTGAACAACATCGCCATGCAGAAATGCTTGTGAATAATGCAATAGGGTGACCTGATAAGACTGGAGTCACACGACGAAAATTACCTTCACCGTTTTTGCTCATCGTCCAAATCACGTCCTTTTACAGTGCGTGCAACTAAGACAATACCACCTCGGGAAGCTTCCTTTAGGTACTTGAACAGTTTTACTCATTCAAGATTAGGAACCAAGAACAAACGAGAGATTTGACTTGATTAGATATAAAGAGGAGATGCCCTGCATTCTTTGATGTTACAGCGACGTTAAGATGCGTAGAGGTACATAAGCGTTTAGACATGCACGTAATATGAAATAACTACTCAAGTGCAGTTGGGTACCTTGTTTAATATATAACTTAATCTATTCATCAGCCTTGCTCAATATCTAATCCTGGTTGGCATATGTATGGTGATCTCGCCGTTTCGCAAGTGACTTCCTCAGAGACGCAGCAAGCTACGCTTCGCCTGATACATTTCTTCGGCTATAACGGAGCCGCGCTATGGATTCTTTTTTTTTTTCTTATTCGCCACAATATCGCAAGGGTATCGCCATCAACAAGCGAGCTAGCCTTGTTTCCACGTGTGTATGTACCCTTGCGGCACTTGATTGCGCAGTTGGTGATTGGGTAATTTGGTTGCTATCCTGTTTGAATTATCAAGGCCTTGTAGTGGGCCTTGTTCAGCCACAGCTAGATGATAGCATTGCGAGCGCTTACTGTTTAGCGAAGAAACGATCCGAATTTTATTCTCATGAAAACTGCAGTGGTAATTCAGTTTTCTAGATGACATGGGGTCACTTTAAAAAATACTTTTGATTTTGTTGGGTAGCTTTACTTATGATTGCAAACTACAGCAGCCAGTATGCCAATGGGCAACAATGGCAAGATGCCACTTCCCGCTGGCTGGGAAGAAGCAAAGGATGTGGATGGGAAGAAGTACTTTATAGATCACAACAGCAAGACCACGTCATGGATTGATCCAAGAGACAAGTAAATATTTTGCTTTTAAACGACTGTGTCATGGTATTCCTTTCGACGGTGTTCGAAAACGCCGCCATGAGTGATGAAAATTTTTTGCATTCCGTACGTAATTGTGTTAAGTTGGCACGTAGAGGTGTTGATGGTGGTAATACGGTACACGTGATGGTATTGTAATTAGTTACGTTTGCAAGTCACGTGGGGTACAAATAGCATTATGGAGGGTTCGCAGTCCGGCAATCGTCTGCGGAATGGCGTCTTGTGTTATGATTCTGAATTCGCTGAGCGTATTAACTTTTTCTCCCGTTGCCTGTTGCTGTTTAGTGTCGCTGGAACGAGGTAAAGATTATGGCTAGTTTTTCTAAAAAAAATTGTTTTTCTATTTTTGTGTTAAGCGCTTTTTGACTTGGCATTTTCAAAGCTTTCGCGCATGAGTGTGTGTTGTTGTTTTTGTGATGTGGGTATCTGGCCTGTATTATTGAGCCGCTGTATAGTTTCTGCTCCTGGTGTATTAATTCCATCCTGCTTGCTTTAATTCGGGCCAAAGCCTTAGCGATGTGGGGAAACCGTCCTCATGTAATGAAGATGAATTCCCTTCACAAAAGTATCAGGTTTATGACGGTCCCAGCGAATTTAAATCATTTAATAGCTATTCTCGTCTAGGACGGGAATGATTTTTGTCATTTTTCTATTCTGGGCTAAAATCCATCCTTAATTAGTTTGTGTGATCTATGTCTCTTGCCAATGTTTTTGGAGTGCACTGTGTGGATGCTGTGTGGTGTAGTGGATGTAAATGTGAAGCTGGAGTGTGGATGATTGATGTTTCTATGCAATATTTGGTATAAATTTACCAGTATGTGTTTTCTTTAGTCTTACAAAGCCAAAAACTTTCTCCGATTGTTTAGGAACTGGTATGTATCAGTGATTACCAATCCCTGTTATTGACCGGAATCATCCCAAATCATTGCTGGCAATTTAGTTTTGTACTGCTTTTTCCCTTTACTTGCTTGATGTTCTATCTAATTATTGCATAATTTGTTCATACATTGTGATTAAGAATGTTTGCTATTGTGCATTAAGCAGCTATTAATCTACAAATTTTTATGTCCTGGAAGCCTTTTTGATTGTTCGTCATCATAGTTTTATACTATGAAATGCTGTTTTAGGCATGATATGTATGAGTAAGAAACACACATGGATGTCCTTGATGCAGGATTACATTTCATTGACTTTTTTGATTACTAACTTGCTTGTTCCTCAATCCCCTGCCACTGAGCAATTGTGTGCTCTTGAACTTTTCAGTTCTACCACGGGAAGTGAAAGAAGTGCATGTGTATCTGTTCTAGGTAGTTAGTGAGAATAGTTTGTCATATTCTTGTGGCTAGTATTACACCTTCTACTGCAACACTGATTAGGTTTCTATGTGCTTGAGGTATCTGAGCTAAACTTTGACCACACTCTTTTTCGGCTTTAGGTGAAACTGTAATAATCTATATTTGAAAGATTGAAGGGCTATGATTCAGTATCTACTGTGCTTCGCAGACAAAACAATATATTTCTATAATGCATAGGATAATTCTTTATAGCAAATTATGCTGCAGATACTTAATTTACGTGGTTTATTCTTTTGGAATGTTATATTGCATAACTCTGATAGGATAATTGGGCCAGTATACTATGTATACTTATAGTGTGCTTTCCATAATTAGGCTAGCATAGATGCAAAGGCCTTTGTATATATGATTGTTTGTGAATTTTAAACCATCAGCATAACTCCTTGAAATCATGGATCCTCTAAACTAGCTGCTGTTTCTAAATACTATTCAGCTTTTGTGACTAAGTTTCTCGTCAAATGTGTCATATTTTTGCTAGTTGATACTGTGTTTGATTGTAAGTTTTGCTGGGTATTATATCCTGTAATTTAGACTCTTTAATAAGCAGATTCTACGTAGTATTCTTTGAAATGAAATGCTGAATTTAAATTTAGAGCTACCATTTGGCTGGGAAGAGTATTGCGACAAAGTTATAGGCACATACTACATAAACCATAACACTCGTAAGTGCATTTTATTTGTGCTGCTTACTCTTGGTAGCATGTTCTATGTTAGGCATGTGCTCATGCCTTCATTTTTAGCCTAGTCCTGTTTTTGCATTTTTGCCAAGTTTTTTTCCTGCAAGTGGGCTTGGGAAGGTCATATAAATAATCTAGCATTTATGCTAAAATGATGTTGGAATGTTTCAATCACTGATCATACTACTCATACATATACTGAGAGTCTGAGACTTCGCTTATGAAATGAAGTCTTCAAACCCTGATGTCACATAATTTCTGTGCAAAATATACTGGTAATGAATATATACACGGGACGTGTAAGTTTACCTCTGAGGTTTAATTGTTCAATGTTTCTAAGAATTGCAACTTCAAGGACTTTTAAAGGAATATCATAGTTTTTGCTACCCACTCTGTCTGACGTAGAGCACAACCAGCAGAAAGATCCACGCCAAGAATGGTTTGAAGAACAAGACCGGATGCTAAAAGACTATCTAGGCAAAGTTAAAAATGATCTTGTGGTATGTATTATTGTTTGCAAGTATTCACTTTTAATGAGGATTTGCAAGAAATTTGGTTACTGCAGGTTGACCAGATAGATTTGTGGTATGTACTTCCCATGGCAAGGGGATGTTTTTTTTCCCTGAAACTTGCAGGTACCTTTTTGTTGCTATTATTTCTTGGAGCAGGTTATTAGCACATCTTGGAATTTTATTTGCACTTCTTGAAGTGGCCTCTCAGATAATGTGGGCTGCACTGGAGTCTGCTGGTCCGTGTATTCAATGTTGGAAAGTTTGATTGCCTCGGTGATCTTGATACTTGCAGTCTAATATTGAGTTTTATTTGCATTAGTATGGGTTAGTGCTTACATGAATGTTTCTGGTTTGTCGTAGTAGACCTAGTTCTGATAGACCTAGTTATTCGTTTTAAATCCCAATGCATGCTCTATGCGCTAAGCAGCCTCTGTTTTGGATTGTAATGTGTTTGCTGTTGTTTTTGTCGTTAAGTCCACACAAATATTATGCTAACCCAAATGTGCTGTATGATATCTAGGTTTATGTCCCTGGAGTCCAGCATGCGTGCATGCAAATGTCTTAGTTAATGACTACATGAATTCAGTTTCTTTCTTGTTTGCATGAAGTTTCTTAAAATTGTGAATTCTTAAAACCGAGATCCCTAGTTGTTTCTTTGGCCATTCCTTTTGGTTCAATATTCTCAGTTTTATCTATGTTGTGATAGTCTTCTGGTCTTCAGTTTTATTAACTATGATCCATTTTTGGAGTACGTCCCTAGGTGATGATTTCCTTGATACCTTTGCATTTGTCTTGGGATTCACGTAGCAGATAAGACTTGTGCGGCTCAAATTTTTTTATTTTTTTTATTTTTTTGTGCAAAGCTGCCTTGGCGTCACCTTGCCCGTGCTCATGGTTTTTCCGTGAGCTTTGAGATCAAAATGGTTGGTCATATTGCCCTGGTCTGCCAACTACGGTATGTCCTGCTTAAAATTCTTGGTGATGATCTGTCAAAGCCGGGTCCTAATCTTTCAGTTCTCTGAATACTTCCCATTCTTCGATAGGTGCGTTGTTGACTGAATTGGAGACTGCCCTTGTGTTTGATTCAAGCCAGCTGTTGGCTGGTGGGAAGATAAGCTGCGATTGGATTGCTGATAAAATGTGACTCGGGTGAAATTCATATGCTACGTTGCAGCTTTGCATCGGTGGTTGATAGGATTGGGATGCATCATTACGTGTTTGAAAATATAGCCGGATTATCTGTGATCTCTCTGGAATCTCCATGTAGTGAGTATCTGCTTTATCAAAGCAAGTGAAAAAAGTTGATCTGCGATTGAAAGCCAGGTTGTGCGCTGGTATTTCCGATGGATTGGCAGTTTAAGTGTCCCGCAGAAAGGCGGGTAGTAGTGGCTCAGCTATGTTGTTGTCGTTTTCGGTGCTTTAGCTTTTTTCATCATGACGGGTCGGGGTTGTTGTGCCGCGAAATCAACAATGCGTCCAGGGTCTGCCTCGATCGCATCCGTATTCAAAAAGAGTTCTTCTTAGGGAAAACTTCGCGGAGTGTTTTGTGTTGAGTCGAAGTATTTGTCAGGGTCGTGCTTCGTGATTATTCACGTTTGCTGAATGCTGAACCCGGCACCCCGTTGTGTACGCTTGTATAAGCAACCGTGTCGTGCCTGCGTTAGGTCATTCTATGACGTCATGACAAGCGCCATTTGTACGGTTGGCAAAGCATGTAATGAGGTTTGAGGCTGCTCATTGGCCGTGTTTGGGGACCCGGTGAATGGATTGTTAATTCGGAATGTTCAGAAAATGCGCAGTGAACGCGTTATAATGGCTACTTAATTGGACTGTTGTCTCAACGAGGATAGCTCATCACCGCTGGAATGTCAGGCATGTGATGCCCGATGTTGCGTTAATTCGACGGTGACAATGTGCCCAGCGTGACTTTGAATGCGGAGTTTTTGTACCGTGCTTTCGCCTTGGTTTTGAAGGTTGTTTTTGCTTGTTGTGTTGACAATCCTCGCGTGCTGACATCCGTCACTACATGTGCTCGTTGCAGGCTCACCAGGACATGCTTGGTGTGAAGCAGCGAAGACTTAATTTGGCACAAGAAGAGGTATGTTTGTCCATTTAACGATGAAAATGTCTCTAAGTCTTACTAATCTCCTAATGTACTACCTTGTGTTTCTTCTGTTTAGGAATTTGCTTGGCATGCTTGCCTATGCTTTCCTGTACGGCACTCGTGTATTGCCGCTTGTAACAAGCCGGATTGATATTGGTGAAGTTTCGCTGAGTAATGACCTAATTTTGCTGGCCTCATCAGCGACCTCGCGCATTTAGTGTAAAAATAAAAATAACTTTTATGAACTATATTAGCCTTGTTAGGATGGTTTTCCATGTCACGATGATTCTTAGTAGCTTTGCGTAAACGTTTTTGAAGTTCATTCGCCTGAGAAGCCCGTGTATTTGAGATAAATTAGCAGCTTTCGGAACTGCTAGAGTTCACGAGAACTGTTCAGATTTGGTTTCATTTGCCGCCTGTTTCGCTGAGCTGTCTTACTCCGTTTGCGTCTTCGCCTCAATTTTTTCGGTATCCTGGAAGGTATCAGTTTACGCGGTCTTTCAAGACGTGCTAATCTGCACAGACATCACAAGAACCCTTTAGATGTACGCCCCTATGCTTGTTTCACTCCTAGTCAAGAAGAAATTTGATAGTGTGGGTGTCGTACTAAGGGATTAGGTAGTAAATAAGGCGTAATGTGTTGTTAAATCGCTCCAATGAAGCTAAGATGTCAATTGCGCTTGGAGCAAATGCATCAGACGTTGCGCGAAGTGAACGTTGCGTCATAATTGAAGACGATATAATAATATAATTTCTTATTATTAGTCGATGACCATTGCATCTTTGGGGCCCAGTAATTTGTAGGTTGGAACTATGTAGGACAGGATTGCGCTCTAGGATTCAAGTTCATGCATTGAAACGTGGTTGCCTTTGATGCGTGTTCTATGCATCCTCAGACCGAGAAGTCATCGTTCTTCTTGGGCGGCTATACCGATATGCCAGACCGAAGTCAGATCCGTTCTCCTCGTTCACCGCGGGCGTTATACCGATATCTGTTGCGGATGTTCGTTCGGTACTTCGCATCCACCTGCGCTTGTATTGGCTTTAGTGCTGTTTTCCTTACCCAATGCTTTTTTAAACTGGGCGCGTGCGTCCCCCCTCCGGAGTCAAATACGTCAGGTCTAGCAGAATTGAGTCACCCACAATTACAAGCGTGTTTCAAATGTGGCGCCAGTCTTCGTACGTCTCATGCCTCTCTCCGACCGCAGCCCTTGCAAACTGCCTAGGTACGGGGCATAGTCCCGCTTGTGCATGCTACCAGTCTCGCACCTCCTGGCTGATCTTTGGTGTTGGCGCTGGAAGTTTATGGTAGTGTCATAGGGAGTTAGTTTGGCTAGACCCCTGTGCTGCTCAATGCTATGCGGATTGTGTGCGCGCGCAGAATCCCGAAGTCCGAACTCATCGAGCCGTTTTGTTGACAGGTCGAGTTTCTAACGAGCAGACTGGAGAAGTTCAAGGATCATTATTCGAGCAAGACGAGCTTGGCATCGGTGGACTCGTTCGAAAGCATGGAAAAGTACAATCCCGATCAACTTAAAGAAGACATCGCAATTGCTCGCAAGAGGGTATGTCAGCGCTTGTCTCAATCTTTCTAAGATTTTAATATTGCTCAGCTAGTTAAGTGACCAAGTGTGTGCATAGAATTTTCCTGTGTTTGCTGTCTTGCGAAGAAAAGTAATTGGCAGTTTATCCAAATACTTCGACCGTTTTCCATTAGGTGAGCAACCTTAAGCGAGAACTTCAGGAAGAGTCGGACAACGTGCGCTACCACGAAGACGGCATCCAACAACTGGAGCAAATAAACCGTCGCATCTCTGAGCGCGGCCCTGACCGTCTCGACGATGCTCGGCGCAAAGTGATCGAAATGAAGGACGTTCGCGAACAGCTCCTGCAAGGCGAGCAACAGAAAATCAAGCTGCTCCAAGAGCTGCTCCGTCAGCAGCGCGACTTGAACTGCTGCCAACTGTCTTCCAGTCGGGTAGGAATAGGTCACGATTAGAAAGCCACATTGTTGAGCTTTACTGTGCAATCTGTTTTTGCCTGTGTTCATGAACGACTGCTGGATTAGATGGTTTTTTTTTTGCGTTTGATTTGTAGTGTATTTTTTGGTAGGTTTTGCTCGCTCAATTTGCCCCTCGCATTCGCACCTTTTTGTTTGCATCCGTTTGCGGTTTTGCGGGTTCTCGGCTGGGTGTTATTTCCAAAGGCGGTCTTCTCTAGCTTGTTAGTAACATGTGCTGCTAATCCGAAAGAATCGTCTTTGGTCGTCCCATCGTTTTTTCTTGTTATGGTGGCGCCTAGCTTGGTATAAAACGTACCCGCGCCCGTCATCGGTTTGCATTCTTTCGATTCCCGATACAAAACCATTCCTTGGCGGCGCGTCCAAATGTTTTATGGAGTGAGCGTCTACGGCTAAAGCGTCAACCACAGATGTGTACGCGAGCTTTGACGTTTTCCTTCCGGCTTCCGAGATTTTTGCGATTGAAGTAACAAACGCTGCGCTGGGTTGTTACGTTTTGTCTCGTCGTTGTGTAAGGGATTTTCGCATCTCTGATGCGAAAGCCTGCGAGGAATGCTGTGAAGCGTGCCTTCGGAATGTCGGGCCGCTTTTGGCGTAAACTTACTTGCAAATTTGTCGCTCGGTAGATTCGATTTTGAGACGAGTGGGGCTCCGTGCATGAGCAAAACGCGCGCATGAAAGGCGGATCTCCTGTAGATCAGATCCCTGTCGTGGAGATAAGATGCAATTCCCAGGGTCCGCGCTGTGTCGGGATTGGAGAATTGCTTTGTTTATGGCACTATAGAGGGTTCCTCGGTATTTCCAAGCAAAGTTAGGACCTCGGGAAGCTTTCATTTGGAGCTTAGCTTCCATGTTGTGAGCATTGTTTGTGTTTGCATGGTCTTTAGGGATGACACGTTTTGCATTTACTTCATTGCGCGATAGACTATAGTCATTTTTAATCTGTGTTCCGTAATGTTGGTGGTTATGCGTTATATCCTTTTTTTTTAGCAATGTGGCTCCTTAACAAGTCTAACCAGCACGGGCAGCGGGGCTGTCTCCCCGTTAACCGGCAGCGACGAAAACTTAGCCACCTTCGAGCAGCGCTGCAGCAAACGGCAGCTGCGGAAGGACCATCAGCTGGCTCTGCAGCGCATTCTGGAATTGCAAGGTGCTCTCGAACTGATCGACTACCACATCGACGCGAACAAGAGCGGCTCGGACCAGCATCGGTACAATCTGTATGTGGAGAAGGAAGCCCTCCTCACCGAACTGGATCGCTTTGAAACTTACGTGCGCACAGAGGAGGAGCGAGTACGTTTCGCTGGCAGGATCTTTGCTCCTTGCTTGCAAGTTCTGGCTTCCGCGGCAGCACAAAGGCCATTCTTATCTGTTAGTCTGCTCGCGCCGGACTTAGTATGGCGAGCTTTCCGTGGCTTTATGAATCACTGATTTCATGTCCTAGCTTCTATGCTTTTAGCGTTATGTTGTGATTACGCCTCGTTCTTTTTGTGCCTTAGATACAACTGGAAGAAGAAAAGGAGCAGTTGCTTCGTGACTTGGTGTCGGCTAGGGAGGTCTCCGAAAGAGTTATCGAAGGTCGTATGCAATTGGAGAAAGAAAGGCAACTCTTGAAGCAGCAGCTATCCGAAAAGACAAGGCAAACGAACTTGCTGGAAATGAAGTTGAAAAGGTAAAGTTCCTCTCGATGTTTTCCAACTTTGGTTACCTAAGCAGGATTTGCGTTTTTGTCATTATTATTAGAGAACTAGATGCACAAGCAGTTTACTTTTTGTTTGCAAGATGTGTCGAGTTTAGCATGCGCTAGATCTTCTGGTTTTATTCTTACCTAGCCTGTCAGCCAGTACGTTATCAGTGTCTTCTTCGTCGAGTCGCGGTTCGATGTCCACAGGTAGTCGCGGCTCGCTCTCCGCCTCCAGCCGCGCTTCTCTTAATTCCTTGCCGCAACAGTCCAGTCATGCCGAGATGGTTGTTGCAAATGGGGATAACTTCTCGGGCACGTACTACGGCAGTTGTCCGCCGATTTACGAAGCCAGCGTTCTGGCCACGGGGATAGGCGTTCATTTGAACACCGGCGTGAGTTGCAGTTCGCCGTTCATGTCAAACTCCCGATTATCGCTCGCTTCGTCCCTGTCTCAGAAGTCCCTGTCGCCGCCAGGTTCTCCGTACGCGAGCTCTGCTCCCGGTGCGCAACCCGACTGTTACCCAGTCGTCGGAGTGCGACCACGTCAGACCGCCGGTGAAGCGACTGCTGAGCTCAGCGAGACGTCACTTAACGATCGCATTCAGCCGCAGGTAGCGTGGCAGCTTCTGTTTTGCACTGCGTATTTGTTTCGTTTAGGCTTCAGTCCAATTTCGCACGCCTTTGTATGCTGAGGATGCGCTATTGTGTTTTGTTTTTGCCTTCGGAATTTGTGTTTGGTGCAATTTTCGTGCGCTTGTATTTTAGGCGGATAAAGATAGTGGCGTTTTCGATGTGTCGAAGTCGAATCGAAGTTCTGTTATTCGCCAGGATAGTGGACGTTCCAATGGCGCGTGTTATGAGGATAATGGAATGGAAGCCGCCCAACTTCGAGTAGGCTTGAGATACGCAGTTGACGATGAAAAACTGGTTGTATCGATAGAGAAGGCTCGTAATATCAAGAACCTGTGTTTGGACCAGTTTCATAATGTTAGCTCGGTATTCGTGAAAGGGAGATTAGTGCCGACGGCAGACGATAAAAGCTTTGCGTTCAAAACTGTCCGATCTCCAAACATGGAGCAGCCATCTTTTCAAGAGCAGTTCTTGCTTAAAATTGCCAAGGCCAAGCTAGTATTCAAGACTCTTCAGTTGGATGTTTACGGCGCCATGGCAAACGATAGGCAGACTGGTTGCTTGGTAAGATACGCAATCGATCATTGTGTGTGTCAGTTGGTTTTGCCCTGACTGATCATTGTGGAGAGGATTCGTTACTCGACCTATTTACAGCTTGGCGAATTTGGTTACACCTGTAACCATCAATAAGCCTGACCTTGCTATTTCGTTCACGCTTGCTAGGTCGTTTTGTTTTTAATGTTTATTTAGCCATCTCGTCGCTTTTGCTAGAATTAGCTATTTGTTACTTCAGGGCGGTGTGCAGATAAGCCTGGCAGATTTCGACGCTGACAGAGGAATCGGCTTGAAGTGGTACAACCTCTTGAGCACGTCGTTTGTGGACTCGCTTGACGACAAAAGTTCCTCCGTTGCTCGTTCTGTCTCTTCTCTGTCCCTGGAGAGTGTCCAACAGCGGTTCACGGGCCAGCGATACCAAGCCTATCCCCGATCGTTTGCGGACGTGGACGTCTACGATGGAGCGCGTTTACGATCGAATTCCTGGACCGAGAAAGAGTCCATGCTCAATGGCTCGATTCCCGAGGAGCTCCACTGCCAGCAGCCTTCGTCGGGGTCGCAGCTAAGTCTCACGGCAGTGACGAGCCAGGAGGATTTGAGTCACGCTCGCTCGTCGTCCGAGGTAGAGCAGCAGAGCCTGTTGGATGTGAACATCGGGCGGAGCGTGTCGGACTGCACCGGACAACGTCGCTCCTTCCGCATCCCGTTCGAGCGCACGGCTTTGGGTCGGCGCAGTGTGCGCATGAACAGGCGCTTGCTGTCGGAGCTCAAGACGTCGTCGCCGCAACTCATGCACAGGGACGCCAGGCAGCCCGTCCTTACGGCGCTCGACTTGGAAATGGAGCTTCAAGCTGCGTACGCAAAACAGGTACGTTTCCACCATGCTTCTGTTGAGACGTAGTTAATAGTTGTGACGTAAAGCATAGTTTGAGGATGTCGCTGCTAGCGAAGTCCTCGCAGCTGACGTGGTGGTTTCTGTTATTGACTTACTGATACCTGCTGTACATCGTGCGCGATTGACGATGAGAAAAGTGCGTTTATGCTCGGTGGTCGGTGTCTAATTAGAGCTGCAGTGATCAGGCGCTGTTGCGACAGTTGAGTCTTCTCGTCGCTGTATGGGTCGGATACATGTACGTATGCGTTGCTGCTCTACATTATAGGCAGCGACTATGCGTATCTCACTGATCACTTGCTTACGTTTAGCATCAACTGAATGAGGAGATAAAGCGTCTTCGGGAGATCAGACAGTTGATGGAGGAAGCTAAGAAAAACGACACCGACGAACTGCCCGAGTGGCTGACTCGAACGGGCGGGGATTTCTTGGCGCTGCTTGACGAAGCGGAACACGAGGTAGGACACCAGCTGGGTTTGCTTGATCGTACTTAAATTTCAGCATTTTCGAGCCAGTCCAAGGTTTTACTTTTACACTTGTACAAGGTGTTTTGGCAGATACCAGTTTTCCTTTTTTCTATTCATCGGTGACCCGTTCGGGACTTGCTGAAATGCGATATCGTGGTCGGTTATCGTGAGCCATGATTTCAGCCTGTTGCAGCAGTTCGTGGCTGACCGCTTTATTTCTTTGTGAATTCCAGGTAAGCGAAAAGCTATCAGTCGGCGGGACCATTCTCGACCATACGGCCAAGTTTCCACAGCTCCGAAAGACTGATCCAAAGCAAGCGAATGTCGTTGGTTTCCAGGAGAAGATGCGATTTTTCACTACGCAGCAAATGAAGGTGCCTGCGAATCCAGAGGTCCACTGGGTTTAAGCCCGTAACGTTTAACCTTGAATCTAGGTCCTCACGTTGCATGGCCACATCTCGGAGTACTCTATACTTAGACTTCTCCCATGTGTTGGGAATATACTCGCTCATTTATCTTACCTAGTGGAGGAATTTCTTCGGGCTTTGGTCGGCGCATTTTTTTGTCATTAGCCTATACCTAGCAAACTATTTATTCCTTTTATCTGTTTTAATTCAATTTTTGATCATTTTGGTCTGCCATTCAGCGTCATAAATTGCGATGAGTGACTTCTTACTAACACGTGGCAATAGCACTGCGACTAAGCTGAAATTTCCGTAAGTTGCAAAAATTTGGGATAAGTTCAACTCCAAAGCTACGTTGTGTGTAGTGGCTAATTAGGCAGTGGCTGCTTTGGTTCCTTTCACGCCGGGTACGCTGCTTGATTTCACCAAGTTAGTGTGCAGGCGTGTGTCTGAATCTCATGTATCTGTTTTTCAGCGTTGTTGCCTGCGTTCTAGTGGGTGGTTTGGATACCGCCGTTGCTGTCTATTGTCTTATACCCCGCCCCGGATATAGTCTTCTGCCTCGTGAATGCAGTCGACATATGTTTTGGAAGCCACGATATCGGATATTGGACTGTTTTTGTCATCCGTTGTTTTCGAAAGAGTCTTTCTTGAATTGCCTTGTCTTATCGCTTAACGCCGAGCGATGTGATAGATTTGTACATTAGTTCTGGTGAAAGCCGCATATTTATTTGTGCAAGTGGAATTTATTTCTTAGTTTCGATGTATTGTATACTACTCCCGCCCACCCCCGAACTTTCATGACATTGCTTCTGCTTTTTGACGCCAATTTTTGTAATAGTGATAATTATAGTTTAATAATATTTCGAATGATGTCACGTGGAAATTTTGTAATATTTGCGGCTGCTTGTATGATGTGGTGACGAAGTAGTTTTTTAAAGAAGCGACTCGAGTAGAGGTTGTATGGATTGACAAAATGTTTTTCACCCTCCCCCTCTCTAAGTACTACAATTGACGTACGCTCGAACCAAAGCTAAATTAAACCTTCGCTCTGCTAGCAGCTTTCATCCATCACCATACACACCAAGCTAACAGAGGCTTACCCACCCAGGGCACCATTGAACAGCTGGGCCTCGCATGAACCGCACCTACCCACCCTGCTTCCTTCAACAAGCACAAATCGCAAGCGTCACGCTTGCGATTTGTGCTTGTTGAAGGAAGCA
>QQSS02181274.1:0-14253 GCA_003687565.2 Craspedacusta sowerbii
ACATACATACATACATACATATATAGATGCATAAATACATACAGTCATACATACTCACCTTAATTTAACGAATAACAAATATTCAGTTAACGACAGAGTCTTCAGCACGGCATAGCTGATAAAGATTCCAAAGGCAAACAAGAATTTGCCAACAACAACTAGAGACAGGTACCATTTCTCACTACAAAAAAAAACAAACAAACTTGTCATCTAATTTATGCTGCTGATATTTGATTACAGCCATCTTCCTTGAGAAAGCAATGCAATAGTAGAAATATGAAAAAGGAACACATACAAGGCTGTCTTGTAACAGCCAATCATCCACACAGAAGTGCATCTTAGAATTGTCAAATCTTTGAGGAAAAATGCTCAAATCTAGAATTGTCAAATCTTTGAGGAAAATGGCTTAAATAAAAATTCTCAAGATGCATTCAATTAATTGAGGCCACTTTCAGAAATGCTGTTCTAAACTACAGACTGTAAGCAGAGACACAGGGCTAACAAATCCTGCTCATGAAGTGTCTTAGAACATACAAGGGCAATAGCTAGATTTCTCCAGAATCAGAGAGACCATGAATGTTCAACCAGCAGACCAAAATAACTATTTTAACACAAATTGCACCTGTGACTTGAACTGATTGGACCGAGGCCACTTTTAGTTGACAATAGCAAATTGTCCCCATATGCATCCATGCCAGGTGCCAATTTTTTTAAGTTGCTCTTTCTACTCCATTCTTTGTCTTTTCCATATTACAGACCATAAGTTTTTATCATACCTTTATAGTAAAGTTCAAAACATTCTGACTAAAACAAAAGTTTCCATGTCAAACTTACCTACAAACTATAGCATCTCTGCAGTTCCAAAAAGATTAATTGATATTAAAGATAGCATGTATTAATACTTAATATGTCATATTAATTAAACCTTGGACAGGATTAGCCGCACAAATTAATAAATGGGTAATGCCACAGAAACCACAAAACCCAATATGCAGGGCTTTCAAGCCAGTGCCAGAAAATTTTATGAAATATGGAATCTGAACCTAGCGGAACCCATCTTGTTTTTTAATTTTACAATATTTCACAAAAACCAGCAACTATGACAGGTCATTGGTATTCTATTCCTGGAATGTGCAAAATACATTTTGTATATGCCATTGCTGTACATCAAAGTTTGTGCTTGAGCACTTTGTACAAGGAAAACAAATTTCTAGCTTTTTGGCAAAAGCAACACTGATTGAGACTGTGTTTAAGGTATTGGAAATGTGGCATTATCAGTATAATTTACTTCTGAGTAGCATTGCTGACTTAGTTTACTTGAAGACAGAGAAATACATACAGGCATTCACTAGCAAGTCAATGATAGCATGTGCTGAGACCATGGGACATCATTCCTTTCTAAAAACTTTCCAGCGGAATGAGATCCATAATATGCAAATTTTATCCAAATTTCAAATTGATTCTTTGATGAATTTATAAAAATCAGAATCCAAAAAAGAGCAAGTGCTGATGGCAATACAAACATGTCATTACTAAAGCAACAAAGAAATATGCAGACATTTAATACATCTAGCTAATACGTCACTGCGATTAACATAAAACTTAACAGTTATTATTAAATTGATGTAAAATAAAGGCAATTTTTGCACAAACGTTTTAAAGGAATCTTAATTTTCCATAAGATAAGAATTTTTAACGCCATTTTCCTATGAATAATGCGAGTACAGCAATAATGCAAAGTTAGTATTGAGTAATTTTGGTAGAAAAAGTTTCTGATAAACAAACGTAGTAAGGAAGTCAATTAACAGCCAATTAGTAGCCTTTCCTTAACACTTTTAACTCGGAGTATAGTGCGACCGACATTATATCAAATTCCGTAACTTGAATAACCTAATAGAAGAGGCCCACATCGCCCACGTAGTAACAAAAGGCTGGCGATTGGACAACTGGACCAGGTAAGTCACAGATCTTTAAGAAAATATTCAAAGTAAGGACGAAAGGAACCTGGTCTTTAGAAGGGCCAATGTACCGTCTGCGTATTTCATTTCACCACCTCAAACCATGCTTTCAACTCCCAACCATCAGCTTGAAATCAAGGAATACATTTTTTCCTTTTTGTTTACCAGCATCGTTTACCTGCTGTGTTTCTAAGAACGCATTATTATATTTGTTCGCATTGTCCTCAGGTGGACGTTTTTTAATGAGCATGGATAGAAACTGTGTTAAAACCAAGAAAAGCAATGTATTTCGGCCTCTTACTTCCACTTACACCAATGGCTACATTGGCGTACACAACAAGAAAGTAGCTCTACAGTACTATCAATAGAATTTTAGATTAATACCAACGCCAGATAGAGCATATACATGGAAGTGTCAACGACAGTCCTTAAATGTTTTTCCATGAGCATGGATGGAAACTACGCTAGACCAAGAAAAGGAATGTATTTAGGCCTCTAACTTCGACTTAAACCAAGGGTTTAATTGGTTTACACAGCAATAAAGTAGCTATACAGTACTTTCAATAGAATTGTAGATTAAGATCAATAGAATTTTTGATTAAAACCAACGCCAGATGGAGTGTATAAATGGCAGGTCAACGCCTGCTAACTGCCCTCGGCATCCCCCCTGTGGCTTAGTCTTTAAATTAGTCTGCCTGTGCACTTGCTGTAATTCAACAGGGCCGCTTCGCTCATGCCTTTTCGTAAGACCGTACTTTGTGCTTGGCTGCTGTAGTCGAAACGGACCGCAATGAAGGTTGGTTTTATGATAGTATCGGCTTGTACTTGGTAAATCGATTGACTCGAACACACGTTCAGTAAACCTCTCATATTTGAGTACGTTTTGTTTGCCCGAATAGATGCGATTGGTGTGATGCACTGGGATTGCTTATGCTGGCCACTTAGGTCTGCATGCCATACTTTAACTGTGCATTCAGTTTTATGTGACTGCAGTGGCATTAATTTCCTTGTAATTTACTTTGAAGATTAGTCATGTGTAAACTGCGTGATTCATGAAGCAAGATTGTGCCTCGTTCGTCTGCACCTGAATCAAAATCTATTAGCCTGGCCGTGGATCTGATAACCTTAGCTAGCCATTGCGTTTGCCATCGAACTATATGAATATTCTTGATACAATTATGACTCCAACAGCTGCTGAAAGTTTGAGTGTCTCTATAATTATTCCGTATTTAATATATTTGTTGTAAATCCAACTGACTGCTAGCTCTTAAGATGTTAACGTACTAGTACTACTAGTATTCATGGCAGCAGTGGCGTTTCTAGCTATTCTGTTGTTTTTTTTTGTTTATTTTTGCCCTTCCTTCGAAAAACTATCTTCCAGGAGCCCTGGATGAACTTGAGGTCTTTGCAATCTCAGATCCGCTGATTGAAAGATTTTTCCACTGCAGCACAATTTTCGTATTTTAAAGTAGTTGAATCTATATCGCATAGATCTCTACAAAGTTTAGCAATGTTGGCTGTCCCTAAGTCTGTATAGTATGAAATAAGCCAGATCATGAAACGCCATCTGGTCTCTTGTATTCTGGAAAAAAAAATTAATATTGCTGTCATTGTTGGGTGGTGCAGTTGATGAGCTTGTATGCCTTTTTGCTGTGCATTGATGAGTCTTGCCATGAAATTCTTTGCAGGAATGAAAAGGCTCTTTGCTAGAAGATAAGCATTGTGTTTGCTGCTTGTTTAATAAAGCTAAATCAATTATTGGAGTGGGGTGTTAATAATCTGGCTCTTTGTTTACTGACCAGTGGATTTGGCTTATCTGTAAGTTAATATTAGTCAGTCAGCATCTGATCATTGTCAAGTTGCTAATATTGTGATTGAGCTGGGTTTTGAATTTCTACAGGAAGCATTTCTCTTTAGATAAATGTTTCATATCCAGCTAATGGGAGTCAATCCCTGATTGAGGTCGAAGATGAAGCAAAGCTTCGCAATTTCTATGACAAGCGTATGTCCCAAGAAGTTAGTGCTGAATGCCTTGGGGATGAGTGGAAGGTTAGTATGCTATAAGTATCTGAATGTCTGTTTTGGCTAAATTAGGCCTGCTATTTTGTGTAACAAAGTATTTGTGTGTGACATGTTTAAGAGCAGCAAGAAGGAAAAAACTGAGACATAATCAGCATAGATTATGTCAGAATTTTTGTGGCGGGACTAGGGAGAAGCTACTACTGTTATCTGGACCGCTCAAGTGTAACTGCTGGCACCTTCTCGATTTTAGTTTAAGTTTACCCTTCTGTAAATGAGCATGGCTAGAATACATGTGGGAGCTAGAAAAGCGTTCTATTTTAGCTTTTGACTCATTTTACAGGCTCATCATACAACTTACTAATGCACACATTGTTTGGAAGGATTCAAGCAAATAAGTGTTCACTTACATTAGCTGTCATGACTTCTTATGTAAGCAATTTTAAGCAAGAATTACTTTGGATAGATCGCCTTTTCTCTTTGCTGCATGATAGAAGAATCACCTATAAGTAGTTGCAAGAAGTTAGGAACCTTCACACCATACATGTAGTGCTAAATTGTTTCCCGAAAACTTGGCAGTTTTATATCAAATTATTCTTGAAACTATTGTCTTTCTTAAGAGTCTCCTTCAAGTTATTTTATTGATAAAATTGTTAGACTATCTTATTCTGCCCTTGAGGAATCAAGGCATAAGTGCTGCATCATTTTCACCTTAACTCATTACTTGCTATCTACCGAGACATCTTACTTTAGGTGCCATACATTTGAATAGGAGCAAAAAGTCTTGATGGATCTTTTTTAAATAGAAATACAGCAAGCATTGAGAATGCATAATATGCAGCTCCGTTTACTAAAATCCAGTTGATTTTACTAATGAATGCCCAAAATTCCTCACAAAATTGGAAACAATATAAGTCTCTAGTATTAAATGAGAAGTTGCTTAATTGCTGTTCTTGAAAAAACTCCTCGCGCTGTTCCAGTGTAATCTTTGACAATCTCCAGCTACTAATGTTGCTTATCTAGGCCAGGCTTATGAAAGCCGCATAAAATTGAGTACAGCATGTGGAAAGGTAACCTACTATCTGTGTGAACCCATTTGGTGTCATTAAAACTTAGGTTTATTGGCAAAGCTTTTTTTGAGGCGCCTATATTATGAAATCCATACCGTGGATTTGTAATGGCTGTGCTATATTTACATGTACTGGCAAATGTATTTCATGAGTCAGTGATGATTTCAAACCCTGGGGTTTTGAATGATCTTGCGCACCTGTGCACTTCAGTACTCTAGAGGTTTTGAGTTCTTGATCTGACTCCAACTACAGGTCTCCAATGAGTCTCTTGCTAGATTACAAACGACGTCTGACTAGCCACTTGAAATTTTACATGTTATATTTTAATGTTTATAATAATAAATGTTATAAATATTAGGTTATATTTTACTATTACTTCGGTTTGTTAATTTAAAGGTTTTTATGAATTTAAACATTTTAACTTTGCAGTTTATGACTTGAATTTTATTGTTATTTAATGGGCTTCGTCTGTATGTGATGGCTCCTCCTTACATTGTTTTGTTTAATTATTGATTTCAATGCACTTAGAGAAAAAACGGTGACTTGATTGGAATATGTGAGCAGTTTGAATTTCTAGTTTATGGCTCCTAGATGTCACCGCATCGCTGACGTGTCATTAATTCTACACTTTTTTTCTTCTCCTCCTCGTGTAGGGCTACGTTGTGCGAATTTCTGGGGGGAACGACAAGCAAGGCTTTCCCATGAAGCAGGGGGTTATGACGAACGGCCGTGTTCGGCTGCTGTTGTCCAAGGGCCACTCGTGCTACCGCCCACGTCGCACGGGTGAGAGGAAACGCAAGTCTGTTCGTGGCTGCATTGTGGACAGCAACTTATCGGTTCTCAATCTTGTTATCATAAAGAAAGGTGACAATGATATCCCTGGCCTTACTGATCGTGTTGTTCCCAGACGTTTGGGTCCCAAGAGGGCCGGGAAGATTCGAAAGCTTTTCCATTTGACCAAGGACGATGATGTCACTCAGGTATAGTTAACCTCTGTTTAGTCCACATCTTAGGGCAGTATGGCTTTCCGGTATTTGTTTGTAAAACAGCAACGCAACAACAAGTTATTCTTTTCCATAAATGCAACTTACCGAAATATACATGAAAATAGCACCATAATAGAACACCATAATAAGCAAATAATAAAATAAGAAAAAGCACCATAATAAGCCCCATTTTGCGTATAGGTAATTTAGTAAATGCATCTTCTGAAGACGGTGGCATCTTTAGTCACCCCTGGGCTAATCGGATTGAATGGCATCAAAGTCCTAGTTTGAGTCTCTTGTAGGGCACACGCGAGCACTTGTTTAGAGTAATGCAAATTAAGATTTTATCAATTACGTAATTCATTCATTTCGCGAATGCTGTCATCGCTATGTTGTCAAACCATTCAACTGCAGTGCCGTCGGCTTCAAGGAGTGCTTCGAATCCCCGTCTAGTTTCGTCAGCTGACATTCATCGACGATGTGCGTCATGGTCTGCCGCTGTCCGCACTGGCACATGTCCGATTGTGCCATGCCCCAACGATTCGGGCTGGCTCGGCAGGGTCTTGGCCTGTCTGAAACCGGCTAAGGTGTGTTCAGGGTTGTCGTGGAAGGTCGAACCTCCCATGCTTGGGTCTGGCACTAGCCAATTGTTAACCCCAGTAGCCGCCGCCCATTTGGCTTACCAGAGCAGGTTAACGTTGTCTCTGGTGTCGCACGACCATATAGGGCGCCGTGATGAAAGCCTGGCTCGTGGATGGCTTACGAAATCATCGAGCACAGGCTAGTGTGTCTTCCTCTGGATTTTGGACAGCATTTCAGCAGTTTCAGCACGATTGAGTGTCATAGGGACGATGATAGCAAAAAATGTTGGCCAACGGACTGCGGCAGAACGAAGGCATCCTGTAACCAGGTGTATCGCGCAATTCAGGTGCGAGTCGACAAGGTAAGTGTGGCTCGAATGGGCCCACACCCGGCGGCAGTATTTCGCTGCTGTGTCGACTAGACCAGAGGCCGATGTTTGATGGGTGCTAGCTTTAGCACCCCAGCTAGTGCCAGTGAACTTGGAGAGCAAATTGCCTTGTGTCTTAAGTCTCCTCGCAGTTTTGGACCGGCGAGCTTTGAACGACAGGGCGCGATGTAGCGTGACCCCCGGTAAACCGGATAGAAGTCATGCTTCTTTGGCTTGAAATTCATCAGGACCGTCAGTTTTTGAACTGTACTCGCGTTTTGTAGTTGGACCTGCTTGCGTTGTACAACAAATGTGGTCGTGGGGAGGTCACTGATGTGCAAGTTGAATATGGTTGGTGCTTATAATTATAGAAATATATAATATACATAATTAAGATGCAAACGCTAGAAAATTGCTGATCAGTGTTAATCCGTGAGCTCTTGCGACGTGGTTACCATGTTGAAGTATGAAATAGAAGAGCAGATGACAACTTACGTGCGATGTGGAGAGAAAATGTAGCTCTCGATACAACTTTTAGACAACGCCTAGAATAAGGTTAACTGGAGTAGAGCGAATATGCATGTACAGGTATCGCATTATGGCAGGAATACTGTCCAGCACCGTATTTTCCTTGAATTTTTATATGAATGAGATGATATAAGTATTAATGAATGGCGAACTTGATAATTTTATCCACGAATTCGTTGTCTCTTACTAAGGCAAATCTCGTTAAAGTTTTAAAATGTCCGTTTGAGTTTTAAGGTTTCGTTAAGTGAATTGAAAGGAAGCTCCCGTTAAAGCCAACGTTAAATTCCGAGGCCTATGGGGATTTAATTCTTAATTTTAATATTAAAGCATTTTGCGTCTAAATGCGAGTCGCTGGGAGTGCTACGCCAAATGTGACGCAGATGGCGAGGTGAAAGTCGCTTTAATATTTCCCACTAATGTTTATATTAAACTTATTTTAAAATTCAGCCTTCTAGCCGAATTCAGCGCCAACTCTGAGTCGATAGATATCGTGGTACATCTGACGACATTCGCAGTAAAACTGGAGTGCGCTTCAGTATCGGCTACCGAATCTCGGAGTGAGATGCGTTCGTGGATAAGCGCTTGGCGAACGGAGAGCTGCTGGAGCGAGTGTTATAACGGGATAATTAAGCGAGTTTAGAAAATTTTCTTAAATTTAGTGAACGGATTTTGCATTAAAATAAAGAAGGATGGGTCGATTTAAACCTTCTAAAATTAGAAGTTGTTTTGCATACATGTATGGGATGAAGACCGCCTTCCTGAACTGCGAGATCGTTTCTGGTCAAGCGGTCTATTTTATTCTTTGGCTTTTTATTATAAATTTGATTGGTAAGCGTCGACTAATTTTCCAAACTTCCCTTATTGCTGCTGCTCCAAAAAGATAAAGCGCGAATCTTAAGCTTATAAATGAGAAAACTTTACTGGGAGCTATATAATATTTTAGAAAAAGGTTATAGTAGAAGACTGGGCTTCCCTACTTATTAGTATGTTGTTACCCTGTTTTGGCGCTTCGGATAGTAGGGTGTGCTGTAAGGTTTTAGCAAATCGATGTCTTATTATATCATCGTGATCACTCGCTTCTGACATGTGCAACGCTGTGCGTCTGCTTGGCTTAGGTATCCGCGCGTTGCTTTGACAACCGGGTTGTAAGCACATTCACAGATATGGCTGCTTGATAGCATGGCTTTGGAAAAGTCGTGATCGCTTGTATTGTTCGTCGGCACTTATATTAGTCTTGTTCTTGAGAGAACGGGATCAAAGGGTTCGCTAGTTGATGTCGTGGTAACAGTGCTCGCTTAGCTAGCGATTTTCAAAAAATTACATATTTTGTTGTAGTACATAATCCGTCGGCCTGTGCCTGTAAAGGAAGGCAAACCGGAGCCGAAGAAGCCGAAATCCCGAGCGCCGAAAGTCCAGCGACTCGTCACTCCGCAACGCCTTCAGCGCAAGCGACATATTATGGCCCTGAAGAGGAACCGTGCTGCAAGAGCTAAGCAGGACGCTGCCAACTATGCTAAGCTGATGGCCAAGCGCCACAAGGAAGCCAAGGAGAAGCGCCACCAGGAGCACCTGAGGAGAAGACGTCTGAGCACGAACGCCAGTCAGACTAGTCAGGCAAGCCAGAAGTCCTCCTAATAAATGTGCGATATGGAGCCGTCGCTTCATGCTTGTGTGTTTCGTTCTGCTTCTGCGAGTTATTCCTGTCTATGCTTGATCCACTGTAACGCAAGAATCGCCTTCAATGTGCGGTGTTCGTGAAGTTAAAAATTTTCCTCCCTGGGCCTTTCTGACCCTCCTATAAATTTTAGGCGAGGATCATTTGGACGATAATGCTCACGGGGCCAAAGTAAAAGTTTCATTTAAGCTAGGTCACTGCCAAATTTAATTGTGGCGTGCCTTTCCCGGAGACCGAACGTTTTCTTTGGGATACGTAAATGCTATGACAGCTTTACTTGCTGGCCTCGGCCCTCCCTTGGCATCTGCGATGACTTGTGGGAGTTCCCACACTAATAATATTGCAAAGATAGAACAAAAAGTGTTCAAACTTTACTCCGGACGTTGAGGAGTTGTAATAATGGCTGTTGCAACTGGACCCGAACGCGTAGGAATAGTTGAGAATGGCGCACGCATTTTGACCTAGGGATCCACGAAAGTTGAATTATTAATATTTGCCTTCTTGATGCGAGCATTGATGTCCTAAGACACTTGGGCTAGCGAAGGAACGCAGAATGTTCTTGATGGTCGAGCCCTGATGTTGATCTTGATTTGACGTCTGCTGACGGACAACGGTGCGGCTTCGTTTCAGGACGACTTATTGGACGGCCTGACTGATCAGGTACGAGAAACCCTCGACGAGCGAACACGGTACGTACTGAAACTGCAAGCATCACTCTTCGCAAACTCCGCTGTAGTGGTTTTCTCTCTTATCAACTAAATTATACTCATGGGTACTACATATTCGCACTAATAATTCACGCCAATTCGTTTGCTGGGCCGCGACGGTCATGGTTGTTGTCTGTCCACGTCATCTGGAAGGGAAAAGGTGCTTTTGCTTCCAAATTTCTCTTGTGATTGAAGACGTGTCGTGCATGTCTACCAGTATACCTTTATCGCACTTCTTCGACGCCCCTGTATAAGAACTAATGCGAACGACCGTACGCAACTGGCGGTTGATAATTCTTACTTTGTGTCCACTATAAGTACAGTGCAGACACTGAAAAAGAGTGAAGAAAAATTAGCGGCCAAGCTATACGCAATACTGGGTTGAAACGATTTCCTTCGAAACGCAAACACGCAAATAGATTGCAGATTTGTAACAATCAATGCTCATTACTAGCATGACGCAGAGTGCAGGAAGGGATATCATCTGAGAAAAAAAAGCATCCAGTGGAAATCTGGGTGCACTGTCGCCTCGCCCCTATAGATTCTAGAGACGCATAGATAGCCTAATTGTGGATACCTAAGCTGGGTCCATAAAGCAGTATCCATTTGTTAGAGGGTGCATGATCGACGACGCAGAAATCCATACGATGACACGACAATTTCTACAAGGCCGAAACTCACAACTGAGGAACTTGCTTGCGCTTTTCGAAAACAGACCCAGCTCTTGAACAAGCAGACGAAAACGAAAGGCCATCACATTAAATCAAGCAAGCAGCCTTACACAACTTATTGCGTAGCCGTAAGAACGGTTTAGGAAACGAATGGTAAATTCTAGGACTAAACTCGTCCACGGATTACACAATCACAAAACGGTACATTTACAGGTCGAAAAGTAAAGAAACGTTAGTCCGCATTCGGAAGCTGGGCTTAGAGAACACTGTCAAAGAAAGGCAAAAATTTTCATCAGAGCATCAATAGCAAATAAATTATGGCAAAGAACTCTCTCCCTACACCAGCATGGGCAGTTCAAGAAATTCAAAAGTTATTTCTAGTTTCTCTTTGACTCGCGACAGCATCTTATTAAAGATTTTTCAACTGGGATATTATGATCTTCTTTGATTGACTTTTGGAAGTGCGGCGGACATCGCTGCGTTTTATTTCTAGGGCGGAACAAGAGAACCTCAGTCTAACCGTCATTTGAAGAAAATTTTTTTGGCCCACAGTCTATAGTCACTTTCGCATACTTATTAAATCTATCGATCCCTGTTAACAATAATTGTCGTCCGAGTAGAATTGCGTCGTTCCGCGCGATATAATAGGTCTAATATCGGCTCTAAATTCGTTCATTTATTTCAGAAGTAGTGAAAGCCGCAAGATGATACTAAACGCAAACCTCATTTTAGTAGTATTAACATCTGATTTATCGTGATAGATACAAATTTGTTACGTCCGTCAGCTCATCTATTTCTTCCTACATTTCCATCTCTTTTCTTTTGTCACTGCTCCCTTTTTATGTAGTTGCTAAGCCGTGATATATATTTTTTGGTAATGGTAGTGTTAATCAGTGCTAAGTCCAATTATTACTTGCCGTCCTACTCTCATGTGGATCATACTCTTTATCGCGTCGAGAGCTTTTAAATATCTGCTTATCAAATGGTGGTGTGATGCTTGGTGTTGTGACGCCTCCTACCTGTAAAAAGCTTACACTGCATTTTTACCCGCGCGGTCTGAAAGCGGTGAGCGATTGTCGAAACCCCTTTTGTTCTAGAAAATAAACCAAGTTGATATATGCTGAAAACTGTCGCAAATGCTACGCTACCTCGGCCACTCAGAAGAATTTGCTCTCATTTAATCTTAATTATTTCTTCCTGTCGTTTTAAATATCTATAAATATCAGAAACTGCATTGCAAATGATGTAGCGTACTTTATTTCTAAGCGTTTGGTTTTGCAGTGCTACACGACTAGATTGCAGAACTACGCCTTGTAAAAGCCGCGTCATAATAGCCACTCGAAGTTACAAAACGATCACATTCAAGTTAATTAACAAGATAATATCCATAATAGTTCAAATTTGAATATTACTAAAGCCTTTATTTAAGAAATTTTGAGATGCATATGGGATGTTTCTTTATGCCATCGTTTAAGCTTATTCCTTTCTGTGAACTATCACTGAAGATACGCTCAAACCCATTTTCCACCCGCATGTCAAGATCACTAGGCATTTAAAAGAAGTTGACAACAGAGTTTCGCACTTTAAGATTTTAGTATCGCAAGAAGCATATATCTATTTGTTTCAGAAATTCCTATTTATTTGAAGTTGCATTTTAAACATTTATGGAACACAGTCGATGCAACAAAATCTTTGGAAAGGACTGCAATGTTTATATGACACACAAACAATCACGAAGTCTTGTTGAAATAGCTTTCCGAGAATACGTTGGTATAGTAATATAAGATGACGTTTTTCTCTAACAGATTTAAGTATACTTAATTGGCCAGGAATCTTGTCGATAAGCGCTCGAATACATATGCTCAGTACCAATTTAACGTTCATTTTGTCTTGTGTCAGTCAGGAAAGCTCTCGTGGATCATCAGTGAAAACAAAAGGCAGTTCATTTTGAAAGTCACCATGGCGGGAGACAGTCTTCCGTTTCGGTAGGAGTGCGTCCACTAAACGTGGAAAATACGGCCACATACACTCAGGAATAAGCGTTGTACCTGTTTAACCGAGCTAGGGTCAATGCGATAGGGTTCAACCAGGGAAAATCACCGGGAGTAATAAAAAGTACCGATAACATCAAACCAGGTTACTGTCATGTGGACATGTGACGCAGATTTCGCTTTTATCTTGTTCTGATCAGTAAAATGCAGTTTGCGACCAAGTGATTTCTTTTCCCCACTTTACAAGTTTAAGGCGAACAAGCTATGACAATCAAACTTCACTAAATAATGATATCACTTAAGGCCCGGCTTAGCCCCTGCAATAAAAAGCCCACTGCACGTCCGAACAATAACGTAAAGCTACCGTTTACTCCTCAAACCGTGATTGGCTCAAATCTAGCGACACGCTGTGACGTTTAATATAGAAGCTGCAAGCTAGCCTATAGTTAATTGTCTTCGAATGATTTGTTTTTAAAACTCTAGAAAAATTTATTTGCTTGCGGACTGCTCGAGCGTGACAGGGAAAGGGCTACGGTCAGGGTTAGGGTTAGGCTTAGGGTTTGGGTTACAGTAAAGTAACGCGAAACAATAATCATTATTGCAACAACTAACAATAATAATAACATGCCATGCAAAGCATATCGCTGTCAGCAACAACTACAGAAAGGCCACCATCTTGTAAGCCTCGCTGCTTCGAGAAGACTCTCTATCAGACCAATTGCAAAGAAGCGCTTACTGAGAAGCAATCGGCGATTTATGCCCTTCTGAATACTGCACGTGGGGCAGGCATGGGAATGATCAAGTAAAAAATGCACGGGACCAGAGGGCATAAATGAACATGGCCGTGGCACTTGAAGAACAACAAAATAAGCTAAAACGGTTCAAAATTGCATTGCCTAACTACTTAACCAGAGACCTTTTCCAGAAAGTTCTTAATAGGAAAGGCGAAAAGTGGGCTTCAGTAAGAAAGAAGTTGAATACGAGGCAAATAATAAATTCTTAAATAAAGCAAGAGAAAAAACTTCCACCCGCATGCTCAAAGAATATTGCGTCTAATTAACATTATGCGCTGTAACACACAACAATAAAATTGTGTAAGCAACCATGAAGTTCGTGAACAATTACGCCTTGAAGAGATCTCCTCATAAACAATGCATCGAAAGTCCAACGATCGAAGGTTCTATAAAATTCACGGCATAAGACAAAACCAGCGCTTCGCCTTATTTACGTCATCCTGTCGAAAGAACGTGATTGGATCAGTTCGCCTCTAGACTGAGTTCCAGGCGGGCTTCGTCAAGAGCTTCCAGAGCTTGCTTATACTCCTCTGAATCGCTCACAGATTTTTCCATCTCCTGAAAAAAAGTTTTGGAAGCCTTAGAAACACATTTTCCTGCAGCCAAAACCATGCGTACCACAGCGGGTGTGAGGAAAAAAGCAAGACCTCGTCACTGGTACACCATAATCTCCTGCGCAAGTGTCCGTGCAAGGGGCTTCGCATAGGCTGTGGAATAATGCGTGCACGAGGGCGTCCAATAATAGTGTTTATAAGTTCCAGTTTACCGATGCCCACGACTCATCATTTGCCTTCCTGAGATACGTGCATACATATAAACATAAATACATAGATATATACATACATACATACATACATACATACATACATACATACATACATACATACATACATACATACATACAT
>QQSS02181285.1:0-14253 GCA_003687565.2 Craspedacusta sowerbii
AATAACACGCGCCAAACATCTACTCGATCTGAAAAGCTGATTGGCCCGTTTTTGAATTTGCCGCCAGAAATCCGTTCGAAGTTGGGGTCAGTTCAATTTCTGCCCGGACAGAGCGGTACGGAAAAGATTCCGTTGAGATAAGCAATTGGCAATCAATCGGCGGCATCTTTTGATCCGTTCTGTCCGCGGAAAATTTTCTGGATATGGAAATCCACCTTAAGGGTTGTCTGCGGTTGGACATGATGATCTCTAATTGTCGGGCTCCATCGGTAATTCCTCGATCATCTACGGTTTCGATCATCTACGGGTACCCCAAAACAAGCTCCTGCAATACCAACGCCACAACGCTGAGAAACTACGTAAGCAAGCTGACTAACGGCGTATAGAAGCCGAGAAAGGACATCCCGAAGCACAAGAACAGCTTTAGAAGCAGAACGTAATGCTGGGATCGAAATCCGGCATTGGAACTGCCACTCCTTACGCGGCGAGTATTCCAAGTTTTGCCTCTTTCAATCCTACATCGGAACTGTGGGACGTCTACTGCCAATGGTTTAACAGAACAGAACAGAACAGAAC
Organism: Craspedacusta sowerbii; assembly: GCA_003687565.2. Classification (NCBI taxonomy): domain Eukaryota; kingdom Metazoa; phylum Cnidaria; class Hydrozoa; order Limnomedusae; family Olindiidae; genus Craspedacusta; species Craspedacusta sowerbii. Next base: position 577 of record QQSS02181285.1, read on the forward strand.
AGAACAGAGCAGATTTTATTTATTTCCTAATAAATAGATCGCATCAAATAAAGACTCTTGAGATATAATATTTATTATCTCGTTATGCCGCTCATCAATGTATTTATTGGAACAGGAGACATCCTCTGTAGCCGGGGCCTAATATGATTGAGGATGCCACCTTGCTCATACTAAACACAGTCATTTATTACTTTAAATGAGAGGGACGTCGAAACAGGGAGATACTGACAGAATAAGTGAAAAAGTAGGTGAGACATAGGTGTTATTTGAGACATTCTGACTTATGATATGTGCAGATCTTAAGAAAAGATCAAATTTATGATGACTCATGATTTCTACACTGGCATAATTCTTTTATATCGAAAGAAAGAAGAAAATAGAAAGTCAGTATATGGAGCTACTTCGACCGTTTAAAGTCGAAAAGTATTATACTCAGTCGAAAATTACTATACTCCGTTGAAATATTTAGTTAATGAGCATGCAATGTTGTTGAAGCTAGTGTTAAATAAAGTGTATAAGCAGTGAAATTCCCTTAGAAAGAGCTATAATCATGATACTAGCTTAACGAAAAAGCACCATCACCTTTTAATCCATCACCAAAATCAAATGCCCTTAAAATTTGCTTTGGTCAGACAAACAGACAGCAACGAGCGATCCCAGTCATGCATAATTTGTTTACAACTTTTGACTCCAAAATTTAATACCGAGATTAAATTTATAAAACGCGGAACTGAATACCAAAGCGAGAACCAAATACCATATTAAATACAAAAACCAAACATCAGTAAGACGTGAATACCGACACCAAAATGAAATACCCCTTACAATAATTTTGCTGTCCACCGACAAAAAATTTGTTTGGTAAGACAGATAATAAGTAATGGGCACTTCCCATCGAGCTTACTTTGGCCAGCGCAAAAATTGCAAGATGTGCCCTATCAATATGCGTTTTCGAGGTAAAATTAGTGTACCAAAATCCCTAGCGATTTGGTAAAATAAAAACCCGGACCTCACTTCAAGGCATCTTCGTCCCAACTGACTCTCTCTCTTTTGAACGAGCCTTCTTGCAACTTTTTCTCCGGCACGGAACCTGTTTTTCCGGAAGCTCGCTTGGCCGACGCAATATCAATAATGAAGCGGCCGCCCCTCTGATCCAGCCCGATTTCCGGACAATTAGAAAGCGATACGAAGAAGTACAAAGCAATATTAAGAAGTAAACCGTAAGAAATCGTCCACATGCCACGGGTTGGAGCAAACCGAATTCCATATATTTACATGATAACTAATGCCGTTCAGTTACATTGCCAGCAATAAAACGCCATGACCTACTTGGACAATCATCTAAACTCCCACGGGAGCATAAGATACCTCGCAGATGCTATAAGTAATAAAATAAATCATCGCTATCAAGTGCTCTCCTTCAAGCATTATAGGACTACAAGCAAGACAGAATAAACCACATCGAGTCACATTCCGCTTTAAATAGTGAAAATTGAAAAAGCTACATTGCATTTGCTGCATTTCTCTAATTAGCGTATGCATAGCTTTTTCGAGAACCATGCTGAAGGTTGACAATAGAGAAATTGGTCTATAATTGCTACAAGTATCTCTAAACCCTGATTTATATATCGGGGTAACTTTTGCTACCTGCAGTACACTAGGGAAGACACCTTGCGAGAAAGATCGATTAATAATGTAAGAGATTGGAGATGAGAGCGATTGCGATCCTAGTTTCAAGAGATTTGTAGGCATGCTGAGCAAACACTCAAGGAATTCTAGGAACTTATCATGTCCATTACTTCTTTAGTATCTGTAGGATTTAAAAACAAACTTTGCTTACTTGAAGGAGGCGTATATGATTTAAAGTTATTAGGCGATTTCGGAATGTTGTTGGCAAGTACTTTACTAACCTTGGAAAAGTAGCTATTAAAGGCGTCAGGGGTCTGACAAATATGTTTGGTTGGTTCTGTAATTAGGGTGAGAGTGCACTTGCTAGATTTTTTTAAATTTCATTATGTTCCTTATGCCATCCCAAGTTTTATTCAGATTATCTTTGTTTTGTAGAAAGTAGCTCTTGCAGTATGACACTTTGCTCATTCTAATCATGCTGACAATGGAGTCTCGCTACGTCTTGTAATTAGAGTAAGCCTCTATCTTTTTGTACTGATCTTTTTCCCTCATAAATTTTCTTAAAAGTTTGTCACGTTATTGGATAGTCTGTAGAATATCTCTGGTAATCCATTGCTTCTGTTTTATTTGTATCTCATTCTTCGTAAGTCTTTTGTAGGGTGTCATTACATTGAGAATATCGGTAACTTAGCTGATTAGTAAATTTGTGAGAACATTTGGATTCGTTTTCCCTAAAAATAGTAAGCTCCAGTCAATGGCAGCCAGCTCCTCTAGGAATTCCCTTTCGTTGAAAAATTTGTATGATCGGCTCTAAGAAGCTCGCTCGCTGGACTGCTTTATATTCAGATTGAAGTCAGTGAAAATGGCAAACTGGGCAAAGTGGTACCAAATTGAGCATGTTACGTTCCCGCTCGCAGTGCCATATTTGGTATTGTTGCAGAAGACAATATCAATAAGAGTTTGTGATCGGATCGTTAACCGACTCGGCTGCAGCATAAAAGGTTGGAGATTATGGCTGGTTATTATGTCAAGAAGACTCGATAATCCTGCGTCTGTATCGTATTCAAGCAAGTTTATGTTGAAATCACCCATTATCATCGCAAGCCTATTTTCTCTATCTATCTGCGGAAGAATTTTCATAAGACATTCATCTATAAATGCTGCTGGGGAAAAGCTCGGGTGCTTGTATAGGCACCCATAGATAATGGTTTTACATTTTTTGGGGGCTAATTCTATAAATATAGATTCGAACCCGTTTTCAAATTGATATCATTCTTGATAGAGTTGTGTATGTAAAGAGGTACTTCACCTGCCTTAGCGAGAGATACAGTGTCAAATGTGTCATAGTCACTTAATGTTAAATTTAAAATGTCCATATTATTGTCATTTAAATGAGTTTCAGAGATACCAGTTATTTAAAATTGGAATTTCAGTAACTTAAGAAGTACATTCAGTTCCTCGTAATTTTTTGGCAAGGAAGCAATGTAGAAAAACTCCAAAGGTGGTGCCCGAGCTAAAATTATGTTCAAGAAAGTTGTTTACATCAAGGTATTTGGATGCATTCTTTTTAAAACAAGGCTCGTCAAAGTTGACAGTCTGCCCAGGCAGTGAAGTGAGGTAAGCGGTTTAGATTTAAAAGTGCTTGTTCTTCGAAGAGTGAAGAGTAGATTCCTATCATTTTCGGTGCTAAACGGAAAATTTCTTTATAGACAGCAGTGCATTTCCAGGAACTTATTTCAATAAAGCTACGGAACGATATCTTGCAACACTTATGATGAAAATATCTCTAACATGAGCGGCAAATAAATCTTCGGAGATGCAGAGGAAAGAAGCGTTTTCATGTTTTACACTTGTCTCTTTTAGTAGTTTTTGATTTCATGCAAAGGTCTCGTGAAAGGATAACCGTTAGGTTTAGGGTTTTCAAACTAGCCACTTAGTCAGCGTCAAAAATAGGTTCAAATGTCAGAATGCATTTGTACCAGGGTTATACCAATCAAAAATAAAGAGCTCACCTGAGCAAAGAGCAGTGAACAAACGACTGAGGGAGCACTTTTGAAACGGACGTGTATAGACGGAGAAAATTGAAAAGGTATTTGTATGGGCCTTTAATATGTGACTAGTCAGAAGCTGCATTCAAACTCAGGATTCAAACTCTCAGACTCAGACGATCGGCCGGATAAACTCATCAGCGATTAAGTCAACAACCACAACAACCAATGATACGTAATTGATGCTCCCTCCAATCACTCCCAGCAATTTATTATATGAGCTCAAGTGATTAGAGGAAGATCCTGCCTTAAAAAACAGCCGGCAGTTAACGTCAGCAAATGCGTACGAATCCCTGAGCTGTTTTTTCCGTAATCGAGTTGTTGATTTTATCAAATAGTTGCTTGCGACTCTTCGCTTAATCCAGATAGACTCTAACATCCGACAACTCTAACAATGTCCGGTAGTAAAATGAGGTGAACCACACGATAACCTGCTTGGGCTTCTTCCCGCCCATATTTTTAACTTTCCCAATTCGATGGGCTCGGTCTATGGCCTCGTCAGGCGTCGACACTTTACATGCAGCTACAACTTTTTTCACTGGTTTTCCCACCTCTTCTGCAGATGTCGTGGTAGAGGAATCCCTTCGATTCTTAAGCATAGACGTCTGGAGTATTGCTTTTGCTCTTCTTGTTATATGCTAAACCCTCAACTTGTTTTTCTAACTGCGTCACTCGAGATTCCAGCTTTGTTATAGTATCTTTTTGAGTATGTATCACTTTCTTTAGCAGAAGAATGTCATCCCTTGACGCGAGAGAGTCTTGGAGCTCTTTCAGTCGTCTGTCAAAATACGAGGCTGATAGTGAGTCTTCAATAACACTGTCATCGCTCATTGGTTATGATCGGGCAGAGAGGGCCTTTAAGCGCGGGTTGCTTCTTTTAAAATTTCTTGCCATTTCTAATAAGCTTCAAATAAGATAAGTCATTCAAAAAAAATTCACTCCACGTGGCATTACAACACAGTCAGCTGTATATTCATAAATCTATCCGTTGTCGCTGAGCTCCTCTACTCCTCTCCGAGATGGTTTAGTGGCTAATAATCGCACGTCCGTTTACCACGCTGGCCAACGACTGAAAAGAATTACACATTCGTCGAAGCCAACTCAGTTCCCGAGGAAAAAAGCAAAAGTCCTTCTGACATATCAGATCGCGACTACATGCAAGCTGCTAAGTACGCTTGCGTCGCAACAGGAGCCAGCCAGGGAGGTAACATTTTGACGATAGAACAAATAGAGGGATTTATGAAGGAACATTATGATCCGACAAGGTTTGTGGGTGAGAGCGATTCAAGTTTTCGTCAGCCATGAAGTGGAAGCCGGGAGAGACCATAGCCGAGTTGCCAGGCCGGATTCGACATGAAGCTACTACGTGCAACTTTGCGGCTTTCAAAAAGCCTCGAGATGAAGTGCTTCGTACCATATTTATGTGCTCCGTGAACAATGAAGTGATTTTGAAGTCCCTTTTCAAAGTAAAAGACACAGAGCTTACATTTGAACATGCGGTAAAGATGGCGACTGAAATCGTGGAAGCGGCCAAGGTAGCTAAGGAAGCCGTGTATGGTACCAAAGCGATCGACCTGCACAAAGTGCAAAGCAGGAAGAAACCTTTGACCCATCTGGCCAAGCCGGTGAAAAACCCGACCACGTGTTTTCGTTGCGTTAAGCAAGACCACTTTGCGAAAACATGCCGTTTTAAGAAAAGCACGTGCCACTACTGCACAAAAAAAGGGTCACATTCAGGCAGCATGCAAGAAGAAGAGTGCAGATATTGCAGTGAAACCAATAGCAAGATGTCGAATTCACTCGGTTTTTCTGCAGGAAAAGATTCCGCAGCTGGAGTTCCCTATAGAATTGAACGAGAGGAGGTTCAAGTTCGAAGTTGACCCCGGCTCAGGTGACAACTTCTGTTCCGAAAACATTTGGAAGAAGCTTGGTAGACCTAATCTTCAAAGCGTGGACTATCTTTACGAGGTGGCTTACGGATCTCCGTTATCGGTCATTGGAATGTTTATGACCGAAGCAGCTGTCTGCGAGGGCGATCAAATGGAGACCCACACGCTACCACTCAAAGTTGTGAGAATACCAGGACTCAACATACTTGGACGCGAGAGCATCAGAAAGATGGGGATCGACGTTAATCGCATGCTGGGGATTGTTCGCCATAATGCTATGTCGGAGCGATTGCCTGGTCAAGTTAATGCCGCATTCGACCATGTGATACAAGATGCGGATCTGCAGCGCGAATCCCGAAAAGCGTGTGAGGAATTCGCCAAAGTTTTCAAAGAAGAACTTAGATTCTTTAAAGATTTGAACTCAAAGTGCGATTTAAGGATTCTGCCAAGCCAAAATTCTGCAAGCCGAGGCAAGTGCCCTCGCCTTTCAGGAGGATGTTAATGACACGATAGTTGAAGGGATATGGTATATGGTACGCCGGTAGTTCCTATTCGCAAGGTGGTACTCCCTGGCCAGGGAAAGGCAGAGTTCAAATATGTGGTGACTACTCGTTACTGTGAATCCTCAGTTGGAGTTGCACCGACAGAAAATTCCACTGCCAAAAGCGCTGATGAGGAAACTTGGTGGTGAATTTGAGTTTCCAAAAATTAATTTAGCAGATGCTTATAATCAAGTAAGACTGAATCCGGAGAGTCAAAAGAAACTTGCATTGAGCACCCAGGGTGACGTTCTTTTGCAGATTGGCATTTGTGATTACCTCGGCTCCTGGATATTTTCAGGAGATCATGGAACAGTTGACGTCTGATCTGCGTGGTGTAGCAGTAGATTAAGATGACATTTTAGTCAGTGGAGCGAATTCAAAGGAGCATGTCCAAAATTTACGAGCACTACTGACGTGACTGCTGGAACGCGGATTCCGATGTCGATTAGAGAAGGCGAGTTCGCAAAACCTTCCGTGGGATATTTGGAACACACACTATACCGTGAAGAAATTGCTAAAAAGCAAAAGGTACATGCAGGTTTGAAGATGCCACCGCAAACTGACCGTGCAGGCCTCGACTCATTTCTTGGGTCAGTACAATTGACCATTTTTCATGCTTAACGAACCACCATAAAGAAATGCAATAAGTGAAAAAGAATGTTGCTTGGGTTCTTCAATGCGTTGGTGCTGGTGTGGGGTTGTCAAGCCAATATAGCCAGTGTCGCACTGGCCACATTGAAATTTTTAAACAACGCCTTGTTGACCTGCAATTTTTGGGTTTTCTTCATTTTGTCTAAAACTTTCGCCAATTTTTCTGCTCGGGAATATCGGCTGAATTGGTACCCGCAATTTACATGCGAGATCATTTAGACTGTGCTTTAGATTGTGCGCATACGTTTCATTCTTATAAGATGAATCGCACGATCACAAGGCAAGACTGTCATCCAAGTTACGTTAGCAGGTAATGCACTTTTTGAGAAAGTCAAATGCAATCCGGTCAAATAAAGTTGACAGATACGCTAACCTTAGAATTGCTGTGCGCAAGTGTTCCACTTCTTCGTTGAAGGCAAACCAATCGCTATTCAAACGATATTCTTTGTACAGCATTTCCGGGATTATCCATTTCTTGTACCGAACGTCCGTATGACTCTGGAAGTGCAGTAGGAGACCAGTGTCCACTGGCTTATCAAAAACAGATGTAGATAGTATCCGTTTTGTCGTGTTTATCCACGCGGCACAGAATGAGATACCGTTTTTCTGCTCCCATTCTGCTGTAAAGGACATCGATGAATGAAAATTGTTTTGGTCGCTCAGGAAATCCTTGGGCGCAATGTCGCCAGGCATTATTGTCAAGGTGTCATCGACAAAAGATTTGTAAATCTCGGGAGTTTGACTTCGCTGCGTAGCTTCTTCTCCTAGTGGCACATGTTTGTACTTGCCGTCAGTAGGCCAAGTCGCAATCCCACGCTAACTTCAACCATTGCACGTACAAAGCACCTTCCAATGTAAACAGTTGGTCCCTTACCGCTGGCTGTAGTAGCTTGCGCTGGTCAGCTCGAAAGATGCTAAGTTTATAAGTTTTGTTAAACCAATTGTCTTGAAAAGCTTTGTCAGTAATGATGTCTCATGTACTGGTACATTCGCGCAAAGTGGCGTGACATTGTACGACACTAATTAATTTTGTCTTTATTATTTGTTTATTATTATTTGTGTTTTATTGTCTTAGTTTAGTTGTGTCCTAATTATTTTGTTGTGGTTTAGTTGCTCCTTGTTTACTGCTGTAAAATAAGGAGTGGGTAGATTTGACCTTCTTTCCCTGACTTGAGCGTTGATTTTGTTCTGCCTTGGTTAACCATACTTACAAAACATCTTCTGTGTACCTGCTAGAGTGGGTAGACAAGACTGCCCACCAGGCTTCTTTTGTCATATCGATCCTCTTGACAAATTCGCCGTATGCTGCAATGACGATCAAGGTAATTAGTAAGGTACAAAGTAATCGACCTCTTCTCAAAACGTTTTTGATCAAATAATTAGATTACGCAAGTACATTTGTTTTGCAATGGAGTTACTCCTGGTCTTTTTCTGTCTATAGTTACAAGCCTTGGGAAGATCTTTCTTAACATTTTCTTAGCCATACCAATTATTTGTTCAGAATACCCTGTTCAAGAAGCCTTCAGCAACTTGTATTGCCAAGTTCGAACCCGGGCTGCGGTAGCAGCATCAGATTTCATAAGAATTTAAGTTAGAATTTTTCATAGTGATAAGTTTGTGTTGCGTTCATCTTTGCTTCTTGCTAGTTGTTCTGCTTTGAAAAAACATCAGTATTTTAAAAAAATTTGCATTTACTCGTCGTCGTCCATCAGCAGTCTGAGAATTTCTCCTTTCATGAGGCTCGAGGAGTTTTTTGTTTAGTAATCCTTCGTGGAAGCTTCTGTTTTCTTCGAGCAAATCTGGTTTGGTTCTTTATTCTAGCACTGCCGTGTAAGGGACGGGCAACCCCTGGCCAATTATATCTGCGGCCACGGCACCGGCCGCCAAGTGTGCCATGCAGGTTACTATTGTCACCCTCATCCTCTGGACAAGTTTGCAGTTTGCTGCCAAGTCATTACTGGTACGTGGGTGGACAAAACTGTTTTCTTCTACGTTTTCCTGCTTGCAGATACCTGTGATTGTGTATAGTACTTGTGGAAATGTCCTCAATAATGACCTCTAGGGGATCTGGCGACATCTTTAAGGAAGAGAAATAGTAGCGTTTTCAAAAACCAGATGCACTTCAATGCTTGCAGAAGAAATCCGCCTTGCTTTGATGCTTTTGTAATCACGTTGTTTCCCAAAGTCCCAAGTCGCTCTGACACCTTCATGCTGTGGGAAATTTTGCATTTCCGTCTTGATTGTGATTCACTGCTGTTTAGGTTGAAGGCAGCTGGATGTACGAAGAACTTGAAAACACTCAAGCATAGTTTCATAATCCTTTTTAGTATGGCCGTGTTGCCATGCTTTATCTAAGTCATATGTCGTGTTACAGTTCGCTGAGTCATTTACGTAACAGCTCTCAGGCGCAATCTTGATATTTAGCGAGGAGGCCCATCTCAGTGCTAAGAAACTATTTTTTGCTTTTATGTTTGCTCTAATATTGTGATGATTGCTTTTAAGCACTTAAGAATATCTTCAAATGGCGGCTTCGTATGAATATTTGGTGCTGAAAAGGTTGATGTTAAAATACGCTTACCACGATTGATTGTTGACTGCTTTCGTTCTTTTTTGTAATTGGTAATTTCATAATTGTAGTTTACTTGCAGGTACGTGTGGCATGTAATTGTAGAGAGGTAATTCCTCCTTAGGGTTGATAGTTGCTTTTCTCTATTGCTTACTTGTGATTGAATAATCCGTGACTTCATTTTTAAGTTTTGTTGCGTTATGCGTGCACAGGCCCCTAACCATCTCGAGTTTGAATCAGCCATGAGGCTCAATGTTTGATCCATGGCTTTGATAATAACCTTGAGGTAAAGTGATTGCAAATCGTACGTTTTGGAAAGTACTTGCCTTACATGTGCGTCTATTCTAAAAGCTTGAGAAAAATGAAGGATTGTTATTGAAGGTAAGGGGAAACAATATCGCTGTCAGTCAAAAATTAAACCTACAAATATTTGGATGGTTATAGAAGTTTTTTACTTCAAAGGAGGCAGTTGACGGCACAAGAATGATCGCAAAAAAAAAAAAAAATACGGAAGACGAGGTAAATCCCGATCTGAGTGACTTGGCATCTTTTCTGTTGAAGTAGCCGATGGAGTTTCTCCTAAGAAGTGGACCTCTCGACATGGTCAGGAGTTACGGCTTAGCTAAACTGGCTCACAATCCGTCGTTTTCGGGTACGAGGTAATCTGACTTACAACAAGAACGTCAACAAGAAGATTGCTTTATTTCTTCAATAAATGTTTCATAACGGTGCAAGTACTTCATATTTAAAGGCGTAGGAGGTGCCTTCTCGGCCAGTGCGAATCATGTCGAAGCCACTCAACATTTCCTTGCGCAGATATAAAGTTTGATATGACGTAGGGTACTGATCAAAACCAGCGTCCAGTAAGAGTAAAGTAGTGCGTCGAAATGCTCTGCAGAACGCTTTACAGGCAAAGCGAGGCACACGATCGTATGAAACCACGAGTTGAAGTAAGGATAAAAACCAGAATTACTTACAAAAAACATACGCAATCCAAATCAAAATCCAGTTAAACGCGTACGACTTCGACCAGCATTGCGGCAATACTGAAGGATTGTCTAAAAATCAGACTGAATATGTGCGACTGAGAAAGCAAATAGGAGTTAAGAGAGGTTTCATCAGAATCATCGGTCCGGGTTCAAAGAAAATATAACCGATCGTCGGTGGTAGTTCAAATGCAACATCGGGACATGGTTTCAAGGATAGGGTCCAAATAAATTATAATCAAACTTCATCGATCATCATCATCACTTCATCATACAGTTCGTGAGAACTGCAAGTTGAGGAATATTGTAGAAAGTTGAGGAATGGCATAAAAAGAACGAGTTAAGTTGACGTCTCGTGGGAGTAAGGATGACGATGTAATATGTAATTTACTAGGCATTGCGAATAACCTAAATCCTTAAATTTAGTAAAATATTAAGTTAAGGTCACAGGCATTTCCAAGTCATAAATAACAATTCTGGATAATACTCACGAACGTAGAGATAGTGCCCAAAAACATTAGCGCAGCGAGACTTGCCATGGCGGAATGTACGCGGGGTAAGCAATGGACGAGTCCGTATACGGACTTAATACGAGAACGTGGTGCATGCTGGGAAACGAAACGTGTCCCGCTTCCCGAGGGATTTGTCGCGTGAATTGTTTGTCCCCTGGTAGCTGCAAGGCTGGTTTCAGCAAGCGCCAACATCTCAAACCCTAATTGATGATATGCATACGAAGTTTAGAAAGCAAAAGTTTAGAAAGAAAAACAGTAAAATTATGGAGAAAGCCATACCTGCGATAGTCTGCGCTTCAGTTAAACGATTTGCGTGGTTTGAGTTCAACCAAATATTTGACAGCAATACTCTTAAAGACATTGACTCCGAACTCACTAAAATTGACTGTGGTATTCTCAAAGAATCTGTTTTTTGTCTCTGCGTTTTCCATTATACCTCAGCATCTTCCACCTGCGCAATTCTTAAGGAATATTTGAAGATCAATATTTTGCTGACTACACTTACATCTTTTAGGAATGGAATATTGGTTGCAAATACCTAGGAGTTACCTTTGATGACCGACTGTCTTAAACAACTCACATAGCTGAGCTTGTCAAAGAGTTAACATGTGCAATGGGAGAAGTTTCAAAAATTTGCCACTACATCGATGCTAGCACTTAAAAACACTAGCTCGCATTCTTTTTCACTCCCACATATCCCATGCTTGCCTTGGTTGGGCAACAGGCTCTCAGACTAACTCGGAATTATTTTCACAGCTTGAAATATCAAGACTAGAAGATTTGATCGAACTCAATGCTCGCCAATCTATTGAGAGGTCTGGTGCAACCAAATGAGGAAAAAGTATTTGAATAATTCTGCCACAAGCACCGCTTGGACTAGATCATATATTGGCTTTTTTTCTGCTTACTAACTGCACCGACAAGTATATGGCAAATAACATCAAAACCCAAGATTTCTCTTCTTTTCTGGTGATGAAATGGTGAAAAATGGTGAAAAATGGTGATTTGCGTCTTCGATTCGACTAAATCTGCTTGGCTAGGCCACACTTAAGCTGACGATGTCCATTGGTTTTTTGTTTTTGTTCTTTGATTTTCATTTATCAAATTAAAGAATTATTGTTTATTAAATAGAGTATTTGCTGCCATTGTTGTTGTTGTTGCTGTTGTTGTTGCTGTGGTTGTTGTTATTCTTGTTTTTTATTGTTGTTTTGGTTGTTGTTGTCGGACTTTAGATAATAAAACTCCCCATTCCTCTCAGCGCCGCCGTTTTCACAATGGACAGAACCCCACGTATGAGGGGCAGGACCTCGCTTGACATTACCTAAGGTACTAACAAACCTGCGCACCCTGTCACGCACCTAACTTAGGCTACAAAATCGAGAAAATTTGTAGGTCAGTCCGTCATTGAAGCTTCGACCAAGTTGGTCCCTTGAATCATGCTGAGTTATTTTGCTATACCACTTCCAGATATCCTCTAGACATTAACTCTGCGTTGCTCCCTTGGAGCATATCCCCCACGCCGAGGATGGAGTAATGCTTCGAATTTTAACTGACTGGTCTTTGGCATATTGTTTAAAGTGCTGAAATTTGTTTGGTACTCAATGCAATGCGACACATGACTTAAATACATTGCAAACCACATTGCCCACCGGGTTAATATCAAGCAACTGTCACCGAAACCTGCCGCATAAGAAAACGTACCTTCCGCAACCATACCTGCTTACATGTTGAGTTGTTTTCTTATTTTGCTAAAATTCTAGCCTCCTTTGATGAGCATTTTTCTTTTAACTTGTTGAGCTAACAATCACCAGACCTCACGTCGTACGCCCCAGGCTCCAAGGTCATCGTACTAATGAGTAATGATTGAAGTGATAACACCTCCCACACATAAACCTGTAGCCTGCATTGCAATGCAACCTGAAAAGGACAGACGTTTTGCCCTAACATGTTCAGTAAATAGAAAAACTACTTCATTTATGCAGAGGCTTCTTTGTCATACTTTATAAGTAAATGTAATTGTCCCTTCAGCCCCTTTAATTAGAGACAGGGACCCTTTCTTACAAAGTTTGACATTCTCATCTAAAAGCTCGTGGTCCTTGCACCAGGGGAGCCAAACCTTGCATCCACCACAATTAAACTTATTCAGCGTCTTAGAATCTATTAAACATGTCTATAATGCCTAGAGATTCTGATCTCCAAAGCCAACCAATCTCCGAATCCATTAAACTTGTTCCCTTCGTCAAAACCTTTGACTTTCTCACTTCTAGTGGCACATGGAACAACTAGTTATATTCTCCACTGGAGGCAGTTCCAAACTAACCTGATCTGGCCAGGTCCCACCCCAATTTCATTTCTATTGCAACAGGACATCCACAGCACGCCAAACCATTGATAATCAAAAAGGCAAAAAATAATAATAATAACAATTAGAACTAATTAAAAGTTCGAACTGATTCGAAAAATCACTATCATCGCAGGGAGTCTCCTCGGCAAGATCTAAAAGATCAAAGTGCGGATACGGCGGTCTTACAAACTCTTGCTACCGGGCTACTGGCACAGTTTGCCACTACACAAGCCGTAATCGTCTATTTGACACGGAACTGCTTCATCTCCTAGAAGCGCCTGCGCCTTCAAAAATGAAGTTCATAATTTACAGATGCTGGCACATGTGTTATGAGTTAATCTTGTTCAGCACTTAGTCCCTAGAAAATCTTTGGAGATAGTAGTTGTAGGAGTACAGAGAAGAGATTGGAGAGTGTCACCCGGTCGGATGACGCATTATAGACGCGTACTACGTTGAGCTGACATCAAAACTATAAGACTGTCTCTATCGTCTTTTATATTCTACAGTTAT
>QQSS02181296.1:0-14253 GCA_003687565.2 Craspedacusta sowerbii
TATATATATATACTATATATATGTATATATAGTATATATATATATAATATATATATAGGTATGTATGTGCCTATTTCTGTTTGTTTGTCTGTGTGGGTATATGTATCTATGTATATCTTAAATGTTTTTTTTTAAATAAAGATATTATATTGTGCATATTTAAGATTCAATGTTATTGCTTGCTGTTGGTTAGCAGTCAAGTGCCGGTAGTATGAAGAATAAAATATCAAATTCGTGCCACAGTGTTATGATTTTTTGAAGTTGTCCAATATGCTGATCATGAAGCTTTGTACCATTAAGAAAATTGTCATTAGTTAATTTTTTTCACTTTTGAAATATGTACCTTTGTCTTAAGGTTTTGAGGCATAAAATGCATATGATTTATTTTAGAGATTGAATACACTAATATAAATAATGGTGAAGATTATTAATGGTGAAATTGTCCAAGATGATGATCCTCGTGCTCAAGACTGGCAGCGCCGCCAAGAAAATGCTAGAAATTTAAGAGGAAATCAAAGTCGGTCAGCACCTGGATCTGCCTTTGCACACGAACAGGGTCAGGGTACTGCTCGTGCGCAGTCTCCTCTTTCTCAAATCAGTGACAGGTTGCGTGCTTTGGGGATTCCTGATCTTACCTTGGGTGGCCATGTCATTGAACCTGCTATATTTCTGGGGATAATCGTAGCTGTGGTTTTATTTGGGTTTCAAGGCCTTTTAGTTATTGGACTTTTATATTATTTTTTCATAGTGAGGCAGAGAAATATGTAGAAAATGTTCTTTCCGTATGCTTGATTTCATGAATATAATTGTCTTTGTAATGTTTGCATTTTTTGTTTGTAACTCCTGCTAGTCAAGGTTCTTTTTAAGCATATGTTTAAGGGGCTTGGTAGAACTTGTATGTGTGTGATTTGTGCCAATAGAAAGCATCTTTTGCTCTAATATAATTTTGTTTCACAACATCTGCTTATACTCGGCTATGCTTGCAAAATGTGGTTGTTGTGGGAATCATGTTTGATAATTTATATCCATGGTATGTCGATTCATGGTTTATACACCCTTTTCATAATCAATTGTTATTTTGTGTTGAGCCAAGTATATTTCTGTGCAAGCACATGGCCTTACTGGTACCCATAGATTCTGTTACTACGACCATCTAACCTAGCTATACAAACTAAGATCTAAGGAAAAGCGAACTATTAATGAATTTCTCAACAGCAGACACTGCATAGTTTACTTCAGAGGTGTTTAAAGGAATACAGTTAAGCTATGATTGAAGACAAGTGAAATCCGTCATGAGTGTCAGCGCATATGCAAGAAGGATGGCCATGCTCAGCTCCAAAATATTTGGGGATCTGCCCAGGCCAGTTTCTGAAAGGTTAGTCATTAGTTCATATGTTTGTTGTTCTTAATGTCTTGGTTGAGTTTTCTCTTTGCTAGGGGCCTTGCTTTAAGTTTTCGTGCTTATTCAGCTGTGATATACCATACCAATATTGTTATGAAGCTAGGTTACATTGAGTTTTGTATAATGTAAGTTTTTTTTAAATGTAACATTAGAAACATTAACATCAACATTCGTAACATTAACTGTAGGCATTGGCTTAAACCTGCCTATATCATTTCTTTTAATTGCAAGGCTGGGTAGACTCACATCTAGTCTGCACGTATTCTGTAAGGTCTAGAAACCCGACAAGACCAAAGGCAAACTTTCTGAATCGAGGTGTCAACATTTTTATTCGGCGTGGCCAACTCCATAAGGTGCCGCCCTAATACACTTGGCAGAGATAATGCACTTCTATGTAATGTAATTCTGGACAAGGGGAGATTATTGGTGGTTCGGACCGTTGTGAGGGTTCGAGCTCGTTGCACTGTTTGTACTGATTTGCTTGAGGCGAATTGCTGCATCTAAGCTAGGCCAGAATATCTTCTTCCTGGCGTTTGATAACATGCTTTTAACCCTTCGATGTTATAAGGCTGAGCGAAGACCTTCAAAAGCATAATTCGTTCGCTCTGATGGCATGAGCGTTCTGTGTTTATGGAGGGATCCGGTGGCATCTAGATCATATCGCACAGGTCTGTGTATGCCCAGGTGTGGAACTCCACCTGCGGACAAACGCGACTTCTCCCAAAGGAGGAGGGTTAGATTTCTGCCAAGGAACTATAAAGACTAGGCGTGTATCCATGAATAAAGTTATTAAAAAATCTTTAGATCGTGCTACCGCATCCGGGAAAACCGATGCGCCATTCTATTCTGGTCCTAGTTCTGGTGCAAAATTAGCTACGGACCACTGTCCTCGTGGTGAGATGAAAAGATTGCTCACACCTAAACCTGGGAATACGGTCGGAGCTTGGAATCTACGCACGGGCCACCAAGTTGGTCATCTAGAGATTATTGCTCGCGAAATGACAAGCCTGAAAAATGCAAGTTACCTCTCTGAACTCTCTCTCGCTCTCTGAACTGCAATTAACTGGAAACGGAATGAAGATGATCGAAGTGCCAAATAATGACGGCAAAATGACCTTGTTGTTTTCGGGAGGCGATAAGCTCTCCGAAGGTGTTGGCTTTCTGCTGGATGAGCAGGCTCGGAAAATCTCCTTTCCTTTCATCCCATCTCCAGTCGCATTGCTATACTCCTCTCCCTAGCAGGAACAAGGTTATGCACCTACTAAGGTAAGCACAACGGAAATAAAAGACGCGTTTTGCGACTACCTTAGCGATGCGCTAGACAAGCTGCCCCGATGTGAAATTTCCATCGTCCTAGGGGACTTCAATGCGCATGTAGGAAATCACTGAAGTGGTTGGGAGGCCGTACTTGGCCGCTTTTCATATGGAAATCCAAGCGATAATGGTATGCGATTGCTGTTCTTTGCTTCCGACTATGGCCTTTTTGTGGGTAATAGCATTTTCCGCCACCCTGGAAAACACCAGCTCTGCTTGCGAGCCCCCAACGGTAAGGATTGCTCTACTTTAGACTATGTACTCATAATTAGGAGGTTCGGTCGTCCCTGCTCGATGTGAGGGTCGAAAGGAGCGCCGACTGTGGATCCGATCACCATCTAGTTTGTGCGAAGTTGATGCTACACGTAAAGCGAGCGCCTGAGAAAGATTGGCCGCCAATGCGTGAGTGGTCCAAGCTAGTCGACCCTGTCGTAAGAGCAGAATTCCAATTAGAGCTAGGAAACAGATTTGCGTTACAAGAGGATTCTGACGATGTTGATGTTGCAACAGAACAGTTAACGCATACGTTAGTAAAAACACCAACAGAGTACTGTCCCATTGTACGTCGGCAAAGACGACTGTGGTTCTCCCAAGCCACTCTACATCTAAAAGATGAACACAGAGAATCCAAAAATGCATCCGACGGGCGATACCGGGAGCTTAACCGCCTGGTTCGCCGACAGCTTGAGACCGATCGCGAGGCATATTGGAGCGCTATCTCCGAAAAATCGATTTAGCAGCGAACAGAAATGAGCTTCGCATGCTTTACTCTACACTTAAACGCATTAGCGGCCAACGCCGACCAAATTCTGCCCACAACATCCGGAAACAGATGGTTTGTTTGCGAAAGCACCTACAGAACGATTGGAGAGATGGAGGGAGTTCTTCGAACGACAGCCTCAACCCGTTAACGGGGCCAATTCTTCTTTCCTCTATCACTGCCTTAGTCGCTAATGCACTAGAGGAAAGCCAACGCTGAGTGAAGTTCAGACAGCCATTTTTAACCTGCACTACCGGAAAGCGCCGGACGAAGATCTTGTCGTAGCAGAAATGTTGAAGGCTGGTGGCGAGCTGTTACGTAAGCGATTGCAGTCGCTTATTTCTATAATCTGGTTTTCAGATAAGATTTCCAAGTCGTGGAAGAGGGGCGTAGTAGTGCCAATTCTGAAAAAAGGAGGCCCCTCACAATGCAAAAATCACAGAGCTATCACCCTGCTCTCGGTTTTGGGCAAAGTGTTTACGAGAGTTTTGAAAGTGCGATTAAAAAGTCATCGCGAAAAAAACATTCAGAGAGCAGCAGGCTGGCTTCAGGCCGAACCGGGGCTGTTGTGACCAAATGTTTAGCCGTCAGGACTGTTGCCGTCTTCATAGATTTCGCGCGAACAGCTGGGTTAGTGTCTGCATGAATTAAATGCGCTTGAGGAAAATGCGCCAATTTTTCAAGTGCTCTGCACTTTCCTGCATTGGGATGGTTGGGAGATGTTGTGAATGTCCGTCGTCGAAGCGAGCATGGGCGCAAATGAGAGCCTGCGCGTGCGCATGTTTTTTAGCGAAATTGCGGCGTCGTTGATATTGCGCCTCGGAAAGCACCGGTCCAGGACTTGCAAGTCTTTACGAGCACTTCAAATCAAGTTAAGCCTGCGGATGCTTCCCGAGATGTACACCATCTGTCGCGTGACTTTGCCGTTGTGCTCCGTGCGTAACGTCCATGTTGCACGGATTCTCTCATGTGCGGTGTGCATGATATGCGAACGCGCGGTGAAGAGGCTGGGGCCTTGCGGAGTTGCGTGAAAGAAGCGCTCTGCACAATGTAGCCTGTAAAAGCTGCGTCCGCAGCGTCTGTTTCCGCTCGGCTTTTGCGGTAGTTTGCCCTTTGCCCGTGTGACAGCGATTGGTTGCGGTCGATTCGTGCTAACTTGGCCTTGCTGCGCTCTGGCCTCCCCGAAAATCCTACGCCGGCTCGACCGCTAGTGCTTGTTTCGCAGCGAGGGTGCGAGTAGATTTGGATTTAACCTTGGTAGAATTTTGGAAGCAAACGAAGCTAAAGTGCCATACAATGCCGCAAGCACCGCGGATTATTCCATGCGCCGGGCAGTCTCTCCTCCGCTTGGATTTTCCAGAGTTAGTTGGCCCCGACAGCTGGAGCGGCGTTCTGATTGACAAGTTAGCTGCTCGGTTCTTTGACTGGTGTGCAGCTGAGCTCTGCGAGGGCTCTGTCGAGGTGGGACGGCTGAAGTGGGTCGCCGACTCTTCAGAAGCTTCGAGGCAACGCAGCCTATCCACCTTTGCCGCGAGTGTAGGCAAAGAAGTGGACTCGGATACATTTTTTGATTGGTAGTGGTTTTGGAGACCAGCTTTAAGCTGCTAGGGTATCATGCCATCCATGTATTTAAACATCCAGTGTGCCATGGGTGCTTGAAAGCGGTATGATGAACGTTTCTTCTTTTTCGCCTTACCTTTTGTGCATAGATGGGTGCCTCAGACCAATGCACAACAGATGGCCTCCTGGAAGCTCCTCTCTTGTAGAAGGGAAAGATCTGGCGTTCTCGCTCAACAGCATTTTTAATTTCCGCATGACTGGTTGGTTAGCTCTAGCGAGACAGCATTTCCTTCTAATTCATATGTTTATGATTTCTCCAGCGACCGCACCTGTTCTTTCGCTCCCTTGCTTTCTTAATGATGAAATATCATGAAAACTCAATTGCAATGTGTGTACACACGATTTTAAAGAAAAAATCGCAACAGAATGAGACTATGAAGAAAGTGAGAACTGTTAAGCGTGGAATGGATGGTACATCTTCCATCCTGTTGTAGCCTTTCAAAATTTGGTTTGGCTGCGAAGCTTGCGTTTTCGCTAGATTTACGTACCTCTCTTTTCCTCTTTGTTTTAGGTGTCAGAAAGTTATTGACTACTATAAAGCTGGACCTCTAAGCGATGGTGTGTTTGGGCCGCAGTATTATCCTCCATTCAAGAAGTTTAACTCGCTTCTACTTAGACTTCGTCACCTGGGAATCTATCATGACGAGCATATAGTATTACATATATTCTTTGTTGGTTTCTGTGTTGTTAAGGGTTTTTCCTGGGTTTGTGAGGACATGTGCCGCACCTTTGTTGAGTACTAATCCTCGAATGCTGGTTTGTCTTCAGGTTCTTAGACGCTTGCTCGCCTTATGATTTCGTAACGTTCACGTTATAATTTCCTAGTACGTTAGTCAATCGTCTGTCCTATGACACGAATCACGCTGTCGTAGGTGCGCATGGACGCGTTCTCTGATTAAGTCAACGTCAGCATGAGCACCGCAATAGTGTTTTCTGTACACTTACCGATTGTCACCTCAGCTGCAGTGTGATGTGCATGCTGCTCTCATTTAGGATTTTCGAGAGGAAATGACTGCGCAACGCAAGCTTAGAGGGAAAGGAGCTCCGAAGAAAGGTTAGTTTGCATAGTAGCCATGCGGTCCGGAGATGCTCTAAGCGAGCCAAGTCTTTATGGCTCATCTGCAGTCGACTTGTACGACCTTTCAGAATTACTGTATTGTAATGCGTGCTCCTTTTTGTCCTTCGAAAACTGTAGCCGTAGACGTGTGACTTCCCACCTTCATAATTTTTTGCCATTTCCTTGATTGTTATCTCGTTTAGGACAAGGCAAACGGGCGAAGAAAAAGTGATCCCTGTAAAACAGTGGCGCGAGAAATCAAGGGACTTCTTTTGTGTTCACGTGCCCTCAGTATTAAAGCATGAAGTCATAACAATCGTGCAGAGTTCTTTCTAATGGAATGGATTGGCGTGAATGATAAAGAGCTTTTGTTGAGATATCTTAATAGGTTGTATTTTTCCGCGTTTGATTTAGAAAATTCGCCCGTAGCGTATGCGGACGCGTAGGGCGGTGGTTGTAGGCGCTGGGCTTAGAATCTGCTGGCTGTGTGTTCAGTCACGGAAACTCGTTCTGCAGTTCCGCTTTATCGTAAGTCGAGCAGCGTTCGTTGTGTTGAGAAGACTAAGGAGACCTCTTCTGACTGTATTCTGTTCGTTCAACTTCTCTTGTCTATTTACAAGTTTTTTCCCTGTAATTAAAGTATAAAATGGTAGTCATTAAAATAACCAGCACCTTCACAAAATGAATGGGCTGCCTTCTATCAAGCTGCTACTATCACGTCGTGTGGTGCGAACTTCAATTACACGATTAGCACGATGCCATCATAACCCTTACGCCAAAATACTCATGCTCCAGATATTCTCCGTGCTAAGTATTTCAAAACCTACTATATCATGCGTCAGCAGAACACTACCACGTGGGAAGAGACGAGGCTTGTGGCCAAAAGCATGTAGGGAGAATACTAAGACCAAATGCGTTGATACCAGTACACGCGAATCATGCACCAATATCCGCGAATTCAGGGCCTCAAAAATTAGGTAATAAATTTTTTTTATATACCTTGCTTACGTTTGCTAGTAGTCTATGTGCCATGTATGCTTTGCAAATAGTTGCTACAAATTTGCTGATAAACTTCTGGTCAAGGATGGCTTCAAACCAGGCGCTGGGACATGTTAATTGTGCTTGTCTGCGATCTGAGTCTTAAAAAATTCCAGCTTCGGATCACTGCCGATTCTCCGTACAGTTATTTCACCATTTTCTGTCTGGTGCTGTCAGCAGTGGGTTCCTCGAGCTCTGTTCATAAAAAAAAAATCTTCTCTAGTGAGCTGCAAGTTGGCGTTCAAGTTAGTAATTTCTCCCTGCTCATAGAAATTGGTCGCTGCGGATGCACTGTTGTTGATGTCAGTAATTGTTGCGACTTCGGTGGATGTAGTGATCTTGGTAGTTGCAGTTGTTTCGGTAGTTGTGGTGCCCTAATGCGAATGGCGTGATCAATTTATCTGACGTGCGTTGACGAAGCAGAATTGCTTCCATGGCTTATGCTGTTGGCTCGTCCTTTGTGGCATTTCCACATTCTAGTGATTTGAGTGAGATCGGCATTTCGCAGGTCGCGGCACCCAAAATGTCCTGAGTGGACCAGTATTGTGCTTAGTTGAGAAGATAAACCTGGTTTCGGCTTCTGGCTGTATTCAGTTTATTCAAGTTCGTTTCTATAGTAAAGCGTTCTCTCTTTTTATAACAAGGTCAAAATATAATTAAAGCAACGCCTGGACGAAATAAATGGACTGTGTACTGCCAAGATTAAAAAACATTGCCTTTGTCACGACCATGTTTCCAACTAGCAAGATATATGATGCGGAGCATTCGCATGCTAGGTCTGGGTGTTACGCAATATAGAAAACAGATCCATCATCCTCAATAGAGTGCTCAATACTTCTCAAGTCTACTAAGTCATCAATATACACTAAGGCCGAGCAGGCTTCCTGGAGAAACTGTACCCATTCAGAAGACCTGCCTGGAATCGTCCGGAGAAGCAGCTAGGTAGTTATCTAGAATTGCTCCGCGAATTCCAGAGCGCTCTAGTTTGAAGACGAATCCTAGATGCATTGTTGAGAGTCATAGATATACGAAGAAGTACCCTACGTACTTCCAATCGATGATCATCGTCAAGCATCGTGCATATTTGATGAATCAGAATCATCAGCTGACTAACTAGAGCATTTTTTAAAACCAAATCTACCAACTATATCTGATAGAAGTTTGTTATCGTTAAAATGTTTATGTAAAGTAGAATAATATTTCATCCCAAGCGTGAGTTGCTAGGGTTGACATAGGGAATAATGTTTTCGTTCGCAAAGTTATTTCGGCCAACTTTCGTCCGTATGCAAATTCATATCAGGTGGAATACTGGCAGTCGAGATAGGCGTGCTTTGAACCGCTAAGTGTTTTCTCAACACGTCAGCTTGTCCAGCTGCCTCACAATAAACACTTCATGCTTAACGAGGACTTGCGCAACGGGAGCAATATCTCTATTTACGAACATGTAAATCAATCAAATTCCTTTTCCCAGTCAATGCTATTAAAAGTTTTCCCTCACTTTATCCTGACCAGGCACGGACACAGTGCCATACTCTGCCAATGCAGTTTTGCGAACGCTGAACATCGATGTCCCATGAATGATCTCGTAGCGAGACGCCCTATCTAAGGTTGGATATATTAACGCTATGCAGACGCTCATTCTACCGCACGGAACAGGAGTCTTCTTACGTAGACTGGCACTGGATTGTGATTTGCAATTCATCACACCTATTTAACTTGCGCTTATTAACTCAAGCTCGCAGGCCATTCACCATGTCGCTTATGAAGCTTGATTCTCACGCATTACTTGGAACATAACACTACTTTGTTTGCTACTGTGAAGATGGATGGTAGTTGGCGCAAGTTGTTTGTGAATTCTCGTGAGAACGAGCAGCAAGCAGAACGCTTACAGAAAGTTTGGGAACGCTTATGGTAAGTAAGAATGTTCACAGCAAAATCTATTACTTCTTCTTGTTCCTTGCGTACCTTTATCGTCCACCATTCCCGCTGCAAAGAAGAATTTGTGGCCAACGATGAAAAAAAGGTCAACATGAAAAGGCCGACATGACTTGCAAGAAAATCCGCTGGTGCATTTCTTTATCGTGCAGCAAAACCAAGTCTTTTCGTGTCTGTTATTTTCTTACATTCTCTATAAGTAGCAGGCTTAGCAGGTTTTAATTGTGAATCATTTTTTCCTTTTCTCTATCAGGAAGTCTTACAACGTAATTTCCTCTGTAAAAAAAGTAGGCATCTAGATGGGTAGCAAGTATTCAGAGAGAGAGTTTGACCGATCACTGACTTGTTCTTGGAAAATTTCAGCCTGAATATGAAGCTGCTCATGCAGAGCGATGCTTTCATCTGCGCTCACGCGTGCTTATCCATGCCTCTCCTATTCATCTCGAACCAAATAACTCGTTTACTGATGTATGGCATCTCATTTAAGACAACAGTTGATACGCGCAACATGGCTAGATTGCTGTACGTCGTACTGCTATTGAATTTGACCGTGTCGTTGCAAGCAAAAAAACCTTTTGAATGCGTTCTTGCAGCCCGTCCAACGATTTCAAACCCGGACGATCCGGCTTCACAGCTAATAACGAATAAAGAATTAGTTCCTGCAATTCTGTCTGCACTTTACGGTGGTCTTCCTGTTGTATCCTTAGGTATCTTCGTTTTGGGCAAGCTTCTGAGCCAAGCTGGGGCCCAAAGTGAGTGGGACAAAATAAAAGTAAGTTCCTCCTTCGCATGCAAGTCAATTATTGAGTTATCTTGCTTTGATTAGATATCATAAGAATTCACGAAGTTTTAGCCTGCAGAGCTGCTATGCCATTTGCACCGTAATTTTCTTTGTGCATTCTTCAGGCGAAAGTCGAGCTGCTTATTGACAAGAAGTTAGATGAAAGTAAGATGACTGAGGTCTGTCATGATCTGAAAGAGTTTCGCCGGCGCGTGGAGCAGTGCGCTGCCGATGAGGACGTGGCAAGGACAAGCTGCTTGAAGCATCTGTTTGATTACATGGCTGGAAAGGAAGTTCATTTCACATCTGAGAGCGGTCGAGAGCTAGCCCTTCTCATAGGTCCATACACATTGTTTTCTGTAATGACTCTGGCTGTTGGAAATATGCTAATAAAGCAGAACAAGGAATTTCCTCTAAAAGGTGAAGGAAAATATATGAATATGATTCTGTACTTTCGACACGCTGATGACTTTTGTCGCTGGTGACATGATATGATCATCACTTTGTTTTAAATGTTTTAACTAACGTAAGTGTTAGGTCTCCTTCTGTCGACAATCTTGCACAGGCATTAATTGCGAGTGGGCGTGCGTGGTTTACGTATTTCACCTGTGTAAAATGCCTGTGTCGCCTGTGGTTGAAGTTTTACATCTTTGTGCCAATTTGGGCGAGCCTTGCTGGCAGGCATATCCGAAGTCATTACTGCGTTTATTCAATTATTTTTTCTGATTCGTAACTTAATTATGAGACAGCGTTCTTGTATAAATGTGCGTCCTAAATATGCATGGTCATACTCCAAACAAGTCTGCATCTGCAAAGGTCTACAAGAGTCATAAGGAATGCCCTCGACCTTGTCTCTGTTGATATTTTTATGACACAAAACGCCTGATTCTACTTCCCTTCCCTTTCCATTCCAGGTGCGGCTACGTTGAGTAGCGTGAAGGCAATCGCAGAAGAATTTTCTGCTTATATAAATGCTTCTGTGCCTCGAGCTGTTGCATGGAGGCAGACGGAGATTGGGCACTACAAGGAGTTCGATGTTGGGATCTTCTGGGACGATGTAACGCACGAAGGAATTATAGGCGTGAACCGAAAGCGGTCTGCCAACGAAGATGGAGTTTATATCCGTCACCAAGTCACTGGCGAAAAGAGAAGAACTGGCCTGCCCCCTTCAAAGGTCCGCGCAAGGCTTGTTGTAACAGACGCAGTACTAGGAAAAGAGATATTCAACCAGGAGAGACGAGATCAAACTTTGGAGAAAGCGTTTAAGGCGCTGCACGCTGAAGCTCGGCCAATCGTAGAGAGGTTACGACGCGAGGCGCGTGATAGCATGCTTGCTATTTACAACAAGGAAATACTTCCAATAACGAATCAATACTGGAGAATATACCATGGAGATTCATTCGGTGATATTGAAGAGGAAGTGAAAAATAAAGACTGGCTGTTAAATATTACAACTAGCAGTCGGCACTAAGTGAGGTTGTAGCGAACCTATGGATGATGATACTTTTAGTTAGAACAAAAGAGAGCACTTTTTAATGGTGCAATGGGTTGCCCAATAGTTTGGCCTTTGCTTATTAAAAAAAGAAATTATCATTGTTATTTTGTATGTTTTGCCCCCTCAAAAATGGAACTTATAATGACATTAGCTGGTGGCTCACGTGCATGAAAGTTTGTAGAGATTTTACATTCTACATGTGAAAGGTTTATTTTCGGCATATCAGGTTAAACTATCAATGCTACACCAAATTTTGCGTGATCTTTGGGAAATGCTAGCGGGTCAACAAAGTGACAATCAGCTTTAAAAGTTATCCATATCAGGCGAGTCTGCCGGACTTTCTTCCAGGAATCAATTTAGAATGCCCAAGATGAAGAAAACCTTTCTGGTTCCCTTGAAAAGAAAATCAACTAGGTTCTTCTGTTGCACTATGTTGGCTATATCCACTGTTACCCTTTTCGGCGGCTTACTCTCTCCTTCTTGCTATAACAAAGCTTTTCCAACTGCCCTATTGGTTTCCAAATCCTGATCTCAGTAAAATAGGTTCAGGAGCACCAGCTTGTCTGACAGATATCACATCTTTCCTGCTATCTTGCGTTAGTTAACTTTGCTGATGCTTCGTTAGGATTACGCATAGCGTTGCTGAAGGAGCAGCATGTATAAAGTAACAAAGATAAATAAAACTGAGCTATTTGCCAAAGATATGAACCAAATGTGCAAGAAGAAGAACCAAGAAAGCAAAAATATAAACTAAGTAAGATAAAACATAATGAAGCTGACAGCAAAAATATGAGCAGAATAAAATAAGCATGAAAACAAAACTGGGAACACTTTTCAGGAAGTGTTGCCGTACCTAGAAACGCAGACTGGGAAATAATATTCAGAAGAAAGAATACATATTTCACTTTAGCCATGTTTCGACAAAGGCCTTTCAATGAATAACAAGGATTTAACTTTCATTTGTACGCAGGAGGTGAATCACACCAGTCGTTTCTGATTATCACTATTTGCATTCAATTCAGCACTTAACATAAAGGGATTGCCGTAAGCAAACTCTGGTTACGATTAAGACATTCCTAAATACATTATATTTAACGCTTCAATTAACATTCGAACCGACGTTCAAATGAACCAGCTATACAGCTACAAGGAAAAAAATCTTAGGAAGAAAGGACGGGGAGGAGAGAAAGGACGATTATAAGAACTAAACCGGGAGACTAAAAACGGATGGTTGACTTGTGATTAAGGTTTGGCTGGAACTCATATATGTGGTTGAATTTCTTCAGGATTCTCTGGAATTCCGTAGCAGCAGAATATAGAGCGGAAAATCGTTCTGCAGAGCAAATGTCATTGCAATCATTGTCCCTTAGATCTCTTTGCTCTACCCAAGTGTCCCTTTTCAAAAGAACACATTCACTGTTTTTTTTTAATGACCTTAACTAGCTTTTGCACGAGTAATTGTTCATGGATTGATTTGAGCACGTTTGGACCGCATCTAAGAGACAGCGATTGAAAGAGCATGTGGTCTTGAGATTGCTTTTTCGTTCTAGTTTCTGCTGCTATCGCCTTCAGGGAAGACTGAAAAGACTGCATGTAGCCATGCACATTCGTATGCCAGCCAAAGCTTAATATCAAGTCAGCCACGTCTTTGCTTTGTTCTTATATTCAATTTTTCTCTACTGCCCCCTTCCTCGAGTTCATTTTCTCTGGAGCTGTTTAGCTCGTCGATTTGAAAGTCACTTACGCTTATTATAACGTCAATAAGAATGTATTTAGGAATATTTCGATCGTAACCGTGCTAGTTTCTGGTCTTCCCTTAGTTAATGAAAAGTGCGATGTGGAAAGTGCTGGATTGAATATAAATGGTGAGTATCAACAACGAACGGAGTGATACACCTCCAGCTAACCTGTGAGAGTTAAAGCGTTATTTCTTTTTTTAAGTGAAAAAACCGTTTGCCGAGAACATGTCAAAATGGAAAAGTCCATTCGTTCCCCTGAAGAATATTTTCAATTTTGTTTTTCTTTGCCGTTTTGAATAGTGAAATGAAGGACAGAGAAAGCAACAAAACAGAAAGGCAACGCAGAAATAATTTTACATATGCTTAATTCCTCCGCGGTCACCCGAGATGCGTAAGCAATCCAACGCTGAATCCAAACTTCACATCAAGCATTCAAACAACAATAAATCCATTTCATGTGAACCATTGAATAAATTCTAGAATAAACCTGTAGTAAGGCCCCTATTACGTATTCAGCAAGTTAAACTTTGAAAAACTTCTGGCTTGGTTGTCGATGATTTTGAACAGTAATTACTTCTGGGACGGACGGGCATGTTTTAAGTAACTATGTTGCAGTCTGTAATAATGTTTGTGTCGTGGAGAGTTGTAACTACTCGTGCCAACATGCGTGTCCCAACTTGGCTACTCGGGGCGAGTCATCAGTTCCTTTCTTTAACCGGCGATTTTATTATGTTACCATTTTTGTATAAATGTTCGCTCAGAAATTGTACAGTACGACGGCAAAAGCCACAGTCTGCCAAAATCAGCCCGAGATCGCTAGCCTTCTCCTCGTCGTATCAAAGTTGGACAACGCCTGTATCCTTTCATTCTTGTGCCGTGACCACAATTCCCAATGAGCTATTTGCACTACGCCCAGCAAACTGGCATGTGAAAGAAACTAGTAGGTCAGTGAAACTTCCAACGTGGAAGTTCTATCACTTCTCTTCAGTCAGCTTCAACAACAATCTACAAGAATCAAGTCGAGATCACTGGCTTTCTTTTAGTAGTGTCGCACTGTGCCTAGATCTACTTTCTCTATATTGCAAGTACATATATATATATATATATATATA
>QQSS02181307.1:0-14252 GCA_003687565.2 Craspedacusta sowerbii
ACATACATACATACATACATACATACATACATACATACATACATACATACATACATACATACATACATACATAAATAGATACAGGAACACATTACCCAGCAAACAGTAATACATTACGTAATTACCCGCACCAGGCTGCAAACAACACGGACAATTAGCACGAGAAATCCAGCCTGCACATACCTTGATTTGGTAATGATACCAGCACCTGTACAACAAAATAATACACATTCAACATAAACATCCTGTAAGGTATGGACAATAAAACCCACTTAAGGAAAAAAAAATAGAAAAACCACAGGCCTCATCACAGCATCAGCTAATTTATTTCATATGCAGTGATACAAGAAAAAAAAAAGAAAGTCGTCCTAAATATGATAATAATGATCGGCCGCACTCTGCATTTCTGAATATACTTTTTCAGTCAAGGCCTACATTAGATGCATAAAAGTCAAACGCTTACGCGAAGTCAAGAAGAAGGAACGGATGAAGTCAGTAAGCCACATAGAATACATAGCTACGCAGCTACGCTAAGCATCCTGCCAAACGGACACGTTCATTTGGCGAGATGTCGTAGCATGAAGGATCGGCGTCCGTTCTCGAGTTTTAAAATACGTACAACATCCTGTCACCGTAGGAAAAATGAGAAATGCAGAGTGAGGCCCTCCATGTAGCAGTTTTAGTATCGACAAAGGAAAAAACAACAGCCTCTATCTCCTTTAGACAAAACTCACCGTTTTGCGTGGCATCTGGATTTCTTCCATACTTCAAGTAGAATTCGCTTCGCTGCGAAGCACCAGGAAGCTTCTTGTCTTCTGCACGACATAGAAGAACATGAAAATTCACAAATCTCTCCGCTTTCAAAATTCCAGAACCCTGATTGCGTTTGTGCGTGTGTGTGTGTGTGTCTGTGTGAGTGAGTGAGTGAGTGAGTGAGTGAGTGAGTGAGTGAGGGAGTGAGTGAGTGTGTGGTGTTTTGCGCGTATGTGTGTGCGTGTGTGTGTGCATGCACGTGTGTATGGGTGTGCGTGCTTTTTTCGCGTGTTTATAAGAGTGCGTGTCCTTTCTCAGCTACGTGAGCTAAAATTGCCGCTGCCGCTACTATCCCACGCGTACGTACCGAAGTTAACAAGGACAACTATCGAAGCTCTTCATTCAAGTCCAAACAAGAACATTATAAGAGCTTTTCCTCTGCAAGCCTCTTACTGAGTACTCAATTCTCGGAACGCACCAACTTAAAAACGCAATACAAATTTACATAACACTTAAGTAGTCTCACATCTCTTTACATTCAGTCCACCAAGATCAGATCCTCATATTTACTCGTTACATCTCTAGAAGGATCTTTGGATGCACGCATGCATGCATACATACGCACAGAAACCAACATTTCTTGTCTTAAGGCATGCAGGGAAAAAATTACGCCAAATTCACACATTCACACAACAAAAAAAGCAACAACAACAACAACAACAACAGAAGAAAATCGTACTTATAGTGGCGGCTCGAAAGAAGAGTTGCTGAGCCTTGTATGGCACAGCAATTCTCCACACGTCTTTAGGAGACAGCTGCACAGCGCTGTCATCCGGAACGACCACCAGTCCATCGTCTTCCTCAGGATCATCTTCTTGCTTGATTTCCACAAATATTGATTCTCCAGGACATACCGCTACCGAAAAAGAATTTGATGGTGAGGAGCAAAGAATATGAACTCCGCAAACTCATGCAAATGAACACCGTCTTAAAAGAGAGGAAATTAAATAATGAATAGCAATAATAACTACACGAAGCGGAGAATCATTTTGAAACATTAACATGCGAAGCAATAATAGCAATAATAACTACACGAAGCGGAGAATGATTTTGAAACTTTAACATGCGAAGCAAGTTAGAGCAGACCACGCCCTGAGCCTAGGCAATAAGTTACGCTATGTTGTCCTCACTCGCTATTTCTCTCCGGATTATTATGAACCTCTAGGAATATGATTAGCTAGTCCACTCTTTCGACTCTACGTCGTTTGCCGTTGCAAATGAGATACTCTAAAAGTTATAATCGGAAATTGCAGACAAGTATTTGATGCATTTTCGTTAGGTTGCATTGGTCACCAGCTCATTGGAGACGATAGCAGTCACATGGCAGCCTCCATCGCCGCTGATAGATCTTTAAAGAATGAGCGAAAACGTCCTCTCGCTAACCATGAAGTTGAATTTCGCAAAGCTGAAAAACAGACGCATATAATGAAAAGAAAAAGTCTACGTCTGCCGTCAGTCTCACCTGTTTTGGGTTTTGCCTTGCTTAACTTCGCAAATGTCTGGCTCAACTCATCCATTGCACGCATGACAATCTTTTGGTCGTCCCAGACGACGTTACCTGCACGAAACGACGGAATGATTGAAAGCCGAAGACCCAGTTAGCCCAAAAAATCCTGCTGCCCAAAAGTGCAAATCAAATTACGCACTTTCATTCTACATATGACATCATATATTAATATAAGGAAATTTCTTCTTTAGCTTTGCAACTGAAGAATCACCGCTTTTTTCAGAAGACAAGACCACTTCAGAAGAATATCCAACATCGCCATAAGGATTTGATGAGCAAGTTTGCTTGGCTGCGTATAGCACCAGTCGATACTCGGCGGTACAGTCAGATCCTAGTGAATTCTATACAACGGCTAAAAAAAACATCTATCGTCGAACACGGCAAAAGAAAATATTTATAATCAAACACTTAATTTTCTACTTTTTCTCAAGTCATAAAAGCAACTGCAACCACTACAATCAAGCAGATATGTTGCACATGTTACTAGCAGCACTTCGATAACTCTAAAAAGTCGACGAGAATATGGGGATAAGCACCAGGCCATGAGAGCTTTAGTGTAGCTGTCAAACCGGGAAGCTGCGTTATGTCCCAGACTGCGTTGAATCGATATACGAGATACGCTTACAAACGCACGTCAACTTGAAAAATTCTCATTTCGTAGATTACGCCCTGTTTTACAAGAAACTGCAGCTCTAGCAACGGCACATTTATATGGACTTTAAGAAAGAAAAACGGCGAAGCAAATGAAAAATATTACCGTAAGTCTACTTCCCAGTCCATGAAAACTTCACTCAGAGTCTAACGCAAAGCATACTTACACGATAAATCATCGATCCATTCAATGTGCTCAGGCCCATAAAGATCGAAATAATCGAAGACGTCTTTCGTACTCATTTGGCTCACACCATACACATGAATAGCATCTTGGCGGATCTCAGCTGAAAACGTTTCGTTTGCCAAAAAAATTAAGTGGAAATGAAGAAGAACTTGGGAAAATTGGTAATAATTACACAACTGTCATTCAAACAAATATAAAAGCAAGCTCTAAGCAAGCACATAACTAAAAAAACGCAATTTTGGAAAAGGGTCAATGAAAGGCGATCCAAACATGCTGAGAACTCCCACTACTCAATCAAACTTTTAAAACGTGATATTTACCAAGAGCTTCATCTGCCACAGGTGGCCACCTAAAGCAAAAAGCAATGCCCATTATTTCCTTCAAGTAAACTAAATGATGCCAAAAAAGCCATAACTTATAACCACACCCACGCCAAAAACACCTTGCTTTGAAGATTGACATTTGAAATCATGCATACTAAAAGACAAAATATCTGACCAAGAAAACTTCAGCCTGCTGCATTCCAGCCATATGTGCAAAGTATAATGGCAATACAGATGCGAGGGGGCATTAGCAAGTGCCCACCAAGACCCAAAAATAAACAAGCAAAAATGCATTCAACAAGACACATGCCTATACAAAAAACAGCCAGAAACAGTAATAAATTAAATGATACCACACCGGAGACACAAAAACCTAGCATACTCAAGGTTACGAATGTCAATGTCAGCAAACGGGTCTTTCGCCTCTCCTACTTTCTCAGTAGACAATAGTTGCTGGGTTTCAGGCTCTTTGACACCAAATCGTTTTGCTCTTCTGACTTTTCTGTCCAAAAATTCCTTTCAAAAAACAAAAAAAAAAGCAAAATAAATCCAAAGCTACAAAGCATTCATAGTGGCTTGAACATGCTTGATAAAAATATAATAGCTCACAGGTATTAACAAATTACATCTGAATCAATAAATGAATGCCTTAAATTAACACAATTAACTGTGACCCAAAGAAAATTTTTACTCCCAACTGCAAGTACGCATTATCAGTATAGTGCCACTGTAAATCCCAACATGCGAATTTCTCCCCAGTTTCAGAAAGCAACAACCAAAGCCAAACTTGCATCCCAGAAACATATTTTCCTTAATTTAACTTGCCTGAGTCTGCATGTGCAACATTCACCAAGATTCAATAAAAAATTGAAACTCAAGAGAACAGCAATAAACTGGCAGATTTATATTCTCAAACCAAGACTGTAAGCCTTTCCAAGAATAAAGCTTCATTAGGACTTAAGACTGAATTTACCTTTGTGTTTGGATTAAACCCTACTACAAATCCTTTGTTCAAGTTTTTATACTTCTTGTCCTAAAGTTGGCATACAGAAAAAATAATGAATCACGATAATTGGCAATGCACTGAGACTAAAACAGCATTATGAACAAAAGAGGGATTTATGAAGCAGATGAAACACTAAACTGGATTATAAAAATTTAATTCAATTTGTAAAAACACAATAACTAGAAATGGCATATAAAGTGTCTTATAAATTCCTTTAGAAATCCTTATCAAACATAACTCAAGGCAATGGTAGCAAAGAACCAAGCATGCAATTTATGCAAGTAGTGTTAACAATAAAAATTAAAGAATCTCTGCAATAATATTTTTGGAAATGTATCTAGAGTTACAGAGGTAGCTAGTGGAAGTGCAATAAATAAGAATACAAGAGCACAGAGAGGAGAAATACAAATACAAAGGTATGAAACAAAATGGATGCCAACATACCCAAACTTTAACCCCAAGTTCATTAAATACATCAACATCCGGAACAGGAACTTCTATTTGAAGATTTTCAAATTCCATTTGAGCAACCTGCAAGAAAATTTATATGATGTAGAAACACGATAAGTGTAAGCAAGGTGTGAGGCTCACTCAGGAGTGAGTGATGCTGATACATGATGTAGTAGTTATTAAGTGAATCTCAAGTGCTCATTCAGTAAAACCTGTTTTTACAGTTTCAAAGCCTCTTTATTCATGAGCCTTGAAGACCACCTTCACATTAAAATTCATATCATTCATTGAGCAGCCTTTCACATAGTAGATGCATGGTTACAAGACTACTAGTCAAATGATTCAAACTAGCTGGAGCAAATAACCACATCTGCAGATCGCAAATCAACATAAAACGAAGAACACTCGAAATCATTTTAAGTTTCCGTATCAGAATCTATGTATACACATTGAAGTAAGGGCAAGATTTTGAAGAAATGTGATAGATTTCCGCAGTCCAGCATGCAATTTTTAACAATTGGACCTTAGTATACCGGTTAGCCTATGCTATGCTATGTTAGGTCTTCTAACTCTCAAAATGTATTATCAGTAGTGCAAGTTAGGCATTTTAGAAATCCACATCGTTCCTTAGCATTTAAGAATCTTGCCATCACACATACAAGCCAAGCTAAATTATTTTTAAAACAAATGAGCGTCACCAAATTATGTCGGAATTAAAAATAATCACCGAGTGTTGGGGACCAGTAAATTTATGGAAATCCTTCTTAAAATCAGCAAAGACCTCAACTGTACAGTTTTGGAGATTAACTGCCACAAACCAAGTTTTACTGAATAGGCCCTAAAAAGGTTCACCCAAGTTCAGCAAAGCAGTTTTATTTCAAGTGGGATTTCATTTCTCTTCTTAAACCCATTTTATAGCATAAGAACCTTTGACCAAGTCAAGTCCTTCGAAAACAACGAAACTACTTTAGAATAAATGCTTTCACTGCATGCTCAAATTAAAGAACCTTTTAAAATTTGAAATTCTAGATATCAAATGAATATCTATTAAATCACTTTTTATCTAAGAATTACTTTTTATCTTTTCTTATCTAAGAAGCAAAAAACCGTTTCCTAAACAGCTTTCCTGAAGTTTTTTGAGGCATTAAAATTTTAAATGACTAGACTTCAGGCACCTATTAAGCTTTACCAATAAAGAAAAGTTAAATTTACTTCAGTCTCTTTTTCTAGACTACTGAAGTCTAAATTTTGAGAGAAACCCCCCTCCCTTGATAGACATAAACCTAGTGACAGCTTGAGGTGAGAGACATGTAACACACATAGCAAGCCATACTTGGGTCTAAGTTTTTGGTAGGAATGGCAACAGATCTGTTTCATGGGTAAAGAAGCAATGTTCAATGGGATTCTTGAAAGTCGCAAGGCACTTGCCGTCAGCATGTGCAAAACACTGAATTCGTGGGAGAAAGGGTACTGCTTAGAGATCAATATCCCAAGCTCGTCGAAAAATTAGCCCTTCTACTGGCACTTGGTTACTAGTGACGACAGTGCATAATTAAGCCCAGATTCCTTTCACTCTTCACACTATCTTTGATATATATTACGGATTCAGTAACTCACTTTTCGTTAAATAAAAGATTGAGTGACGCTTGGTTTCTCCATAGCATCTATCAAGTAAATCAAAGAATGGATTTAATGCCGAGAAATTTTTAAAGACAGAATTTTTCTGATCAAGGCTGAATTCTCAATTTCATCTCCTTTCCTTGATAAGGTCTTGAGGCAGTATGCTCTTCAAGATTGTTAAATTAACAAATTAAATTTGTTTATCTTGAGACCCATTATAAGCTTCAATCATATAAGTATAAACCACAACAATGTGAAGTAGAAGCAATCTTTTGAGGACCGAAAAAATACTACTGGTAGTGAAACGTACTGGCGTGCCTATCATTTACTAGCCTAGGTGTCCACTCAAGGAAAGACTGCAAGGCTGGTGACTAAGAGAGCCCCGAGCGACGATGAAACCTGGGAAGGCCCAGATGTGGCATAAAACCTGGGCTTTGCTTGAGCCCTAAACAATCAAGGAAAAATACAGGGTCACTTACTATAAGTTTACCAGCTTAAGCTAAAACATGTTGTTTGATGATTAAACACGGTTGAAGGGCACTGCGCTCCGAGGCAACGGCAATGTGTTTTAGAACTACCCGTGCCAAAATATTGTTTAAACGATGAACAACTGAGACCGTGCTCCGCTATTCTAAAATCGGCAAATACAAATAGGTTCAAAAAAACTTTTCCCGCTTCTGCCTCAACAAAATGGAAAATGGACCGGAATCCGAAATTGACATCTCGGGTATGGTAAATAAGGAAATTAATTCGAATTCACATTGGCGCATTATTTCCCCTGCGTGCGAGGACTGTGTGTGGCGCAGCTTGACGAACAAGGTGGACTGGATAGTCTGCAGGGACAAAAAAGAGTAAATAGCAGTTAGTCCAGTTCTCATCTTCGTGTTCTTGCTTCCATATACCTAACCTCTAATTTCAATGAATTCTGACACTGACCCAAAGCAAGCTGCTCCTGAACCGAGGAGCATAACGCAAAACTTCCTTAGTCAAATTATAGACCCCAATGAAAACTTGTTCACAAAGTGGCAAAATAGGTCCCTTTATGAAGATGATATCAAGCATAATTCAAAAAGCCAGACTTGAGCAAAAGCCTGTCTATATAGCTGGCGACTATAACCTAAACCTACATGAATATGAAACTAATACTGTGGTCAGAGACTTAGTTAATTTGATGCACCAAAATTTTCTCATGCCAGCCATTACAAAACCCACCAGAGTCACCACAAAAACAAGTACCTGTATTGGCAACATTTTCGTACCTATAGACTTTTTAAAAAAAGGTACACAGTGGAGTCAAAACTGAGGCAATAAGTGACCACCTGCCGATATTCCTTATAATAGAACATATGCATTTTCTGAATGTTCCCCAGAAAATCTCTCTCGAAAAAACTGACATCTCAAGTGAAAACCTAAATTTGATGAAATAAAGACATGTGTCGCTCGGATTTTTTTAAATTAATATTGCCGCATTAACAAACCATTGGAAATTACTTTAAGAAGGAAAACCACTCGTTTCAGTTTCAAGAACATTATTCGACAAAACCATTGTCCTTATCAACTTGAACAAACCAACTTTCACAAGAATATTTATACTGAATAGTCGTGAAAACACCAATCGTTCGTAGATAGAACACTTTAAAACCACTTACACGATAAACGCAAGACGCGCGGAAGAAATAAATAATTTAACAAGTAACTAATAGTAGGTGACAATCAATTAAATTGTTATGGGACTATGGAAACAAGTAAAGCTAGGGGAAAAGTAAGGAAAGAAAAAAATTGGGAGATGGAGAAAAGACAGACTAAACAGATAAAGTTAGAGTCAGATGGTTAACTTGGGTGTTAAGGTTAGGACGTTCCCAATTGATGAAGACAGCTTCCTTTAACTGAAATCTGTCGATGCTTGATCTAAAATGGAAAAGCACTTTTCCGAGCATACATTCTTGCAATAACTTCCACGCAAATGCTTCCATATATGTGAGGCTTTGTCCTTGTCTAAATACTTATCGACCCGTGTTGAAAAGTGTCAGGAGGTTTCTCCAATATAACTGGCATTACAGCAAGCACAAGTAAACTTATAGATAACACCGGATGTAAAACATTTAGGAAGGCGGTCCTTAGCACTAAAGTAAGAAGAAATCTTAATTGAGGTAAAGACAATTCTAATATTAAGAGACTTACAATACATATTTACAATACGATTAATTTTTTGTTAGTAAGGACAGATTTGAAACCCAAGCGAGGAAGCGTACAGTATCCGGTAAAACGCGCATCACTTCCTTTTCTTTCTTCACTATGCTTGACAAATTTCTTATGAAGGAAAGACTTCACACATCTACTAATTAAGAATTCAGGAAACTGGTTTCTGGTTAGAATATCAGTAATTCTTAGCATCAGTGAAACCCCATGAACTGTTAATTTTGTATATGCCGTCAATTAGGGTATTGATTAAACCACCCTTTATTAGGGAATGTGCAATAGCTATTAAAATTCAACAGAAGACCCGAAAATATTTTCTTGCGAAAAATAGATGTAAAGAAGTTCTTACCATTTGAGCGGTCAACTAAGACATCCAAAAAAATCAGTTTTCCAACCACCTCCATACTCCACCGTAGATTGAATGTTCGGATGCCTTGTGTTGATGTACTCCAAAAAAGACTTTACTTCACGTGTGGTGTTAAACAAGCAAAATATGTCATCAAAATATCGACGATAAAATATAGGCAACACCATCAATTTGGTAATAGAAAGAACCATTAAAATAAAATTGCGTTTGGGCTGTAGCAAACAAAAACAACTTTTTAAGCTGCGACTTACTAATTTTAAAAAGTTGATAGTTGTCATGGATAACACTAACTGCAAGCTCAATAGTTTCATTTAATGGAATATTAGTAAACAAGTTACAAACATCAAAAGAAACCATTATCTAACCGTCAGTACTTACGTGGTTAATTTCTTTAACAAACGAAGACGAATCTTTAGTTGCATGTGCATCAGGAATATGAGGAGTAAGAAGATCAGATAAGAATTAAGCTAAGTGATAGTTATAGGTAGAACACGAAGAAATAATGGCACGGAAAGATGGGGTAGAAGTAAATGTTTTGTGTATTTTAGGTAGCCCATATATACGCGCAGGAATAGAACCACGATGGTAAACACGTTGGTAAATTTCGTCTCTCAAAAAATTAGTATGTTTAAAAGTTCTCAAGCATCGTTGTAGTGCCGTCTCCTGATTTCTGGTCGGATCCAGTGTAATCTTCTTGAACTCCGGATCTCGCTGACTCTCATGACGTAGTCTTCACGATTCAGAACAACAACACCGTTTCCCTTATCAGGACGGGTAATTACTATATTAGTGTTTCTTATTGTAGTTAGAAGCAAAGTTATTAGCCAGATGCGAAAGGTGAGCCCGTACTTCACCAACACGAGAACTATCGTGTAGGTTTTCCATAATACAACCGCTCAGTTTGTTTGTTCAAGTTGATAATGACAATGGTTTTGTCGAAACATGCTCTTGAAACTGAAACGAGTTGTTTTCTTCTTAAAGTAATTCCCAGTATGGTGCTACTACGTTCGTTTGTAACTAAACATTATGACGAATTAGTATTCCTCTTAACGTTTCGAAAGTATCGGTTCAAGATGATTTGAATCTCGG
Organism: Craspedacusta sowerbii; assembly: GCA_003687565.2. Lineage (NCBI taxonomy): Eukaryota > Metazoa > Cnidaria > Hydrozoa > Limnomedusae > Olindiidae > Craspedacusta > Craspedacusta sowerbii. Next base: position 10,213 of record QQSS02181307.1, read on the forward strand.
AGACTCGCATAACCGCAGAAGCAGAGCAAAGTACTCCTATTGATGCAGAAGAATATCAGTTTTTCCACAGAAGGAATCTCAGTAACGCGGGTGGAACCGGCGTAAGAGTGGACAACTCCCTTGCGGATGGAGTAAGAGGTAGCCAAGACCTTTGCTTTCAAGTCCAGCACATCTTTGAAACAACCCTAAAGGAAACATTCAATGTGCGGCTCTGTTTACAAGCATCCTAGCTCCTCGCATCAAACGTTGTTGAAGAATGCTTCCCGAAGAACTTTAAGGAGAATAAAAGCGAAGATAAACTGGTCTCTATAATGGGCGACTTTGATATAAACCTTCTTAAATATGACATCTCAAGAGAAACTTCAGACTAATCGAATGTGTCATCGTCACAGAACTTCCTTCATATAATATAGCATCGTAGCGAGTCATAATGCGGTCTCAAACTCTCATTGAAATCATATTTACCAACAATTCCATGTATGAATCAATAAGCGGGACTTCAACATGCGCCATATCAGTTCATTTTCCCCAGTTTGCTAATTTACCTAACTAGAGTATGAAAAGACCAAGGTAAAATATCAATTGGTATATAGCCGCTCGTACAAGCATTTCAATGAAAAGAGTTTATAGAGGAATTATTTTCCCTGAACTAGGAATCCATATTAGGCAACGTAACAAAAACCAGAACTTTAACAAATTGTCTGATAAATAAAGTTGCTGACATTTTAAATACAATGGCGCCATAAAAGTTTTTTTCAAAGAAGAGAGCAAGTCTACAAAGGAAGCCTTGGATTACAACCGAAATACTGCAGACCATGAAAGTGAGAGATTCTGATTTAAAGACATACATGAAAGAAACTAGCCAGTAAAACAAATTCAAACCGTATGCGAACTATAAAAAACATCAAAACTCCATTTTTGTATGATAAGAAAGAATAAAACTCTCTACCATAAAAATCTCTTCATCAAAGATCAGAATAACGTGAAAAGAATTTGGGATGGAATATGTTCAGTAATTAGCCTTGCTAAAAGGGAAGTTTATGGCCACGACAATTCTTGACTGCAACGAACGCCTGGCTAATGAACGAAATACATAGAACCTTTTTCAACGACTTCTTTTCCTCCGCCGGTAAAAAATTAAGCGCCGAAGTACCAGCTTCAACATGTAATATCAAGAGGTACTTGCCTCCCCTGAAAATCATATGCTATTTCTGACACCTAAAGAACCTAACGAGATGATGAATATCATAAACTCACTTAATATTACCAATCTTCTGGTCCCTCCAGTATTTCTAGTCTTTGATTTAAAATAGGCTCGTTTTTGCTCTCTGCACCGATTTTGCTTATAATAAACAAATCTTTCAAACAAGGCACATTCCAAGAAACCTTGAAATCAGCGAACGTAACATCAGTCTAGAAGTCCAGCACTATCGAAATTTGCAGTAATTACAGACCTATTCTTATATTATCTAATATTGTTAATGTTGTAGAGAAGGCAATGTATACCTACCTACATGAGTTTTGTCAACGATTCAAATAAATTTGTGAATTCTATTTCAGTTTTCGGAAGAAGCATTCGCCTGACCATGCACTTGTTACATTGGCAATTTACAGGACACACTAGAGTTGGTGAGTTTGGTTGTGGATTATTTTTTGATTTAACTAAAGCCTTTGATAGTCAATCAAGACATTATATTAAATAAACTTGAAATATAAGGCATTCGCGTTGTCACCCTAAACTGGTTTAGGTCGTATATAAGTGGAAGAAAGCAGTTTGTAGCATTTGAAAACGTGAACTCCGAAACATGCGGATTAGACTTCGGGGTACCTCAACGATCCGCCTTGGGCCCTCTGCTTTTTCTCATTATCTTAGAAATTGCCTCTCGCCAGGCCTTGTACAACGCTTTGTGGATGATACGGTTGTACTACTTAATTGAGGGTCACAGAAAAAAACCGAGAGTGCTTTTATCGTGAGCGATCCCACAAGTCTTTGACTGGCTATGTACCAATCGTCTATCTTTTAGTGCGTTTAATACAAAAGTCCTTCTATTTCGCCCTAAAAAAAGAAGATCAACTTTGACCTCTCTATCATTATTAATAGTCAAGGAGTATTTCTGTCCAGTAAAGCTAGGTATTTGGGTGTTTTATTACATCTCACCTTTCCTGGAGAACCCATCCTGCGGAACTCTAAAGAAAAAATTCAAATGCTAATGGGCTATGTTGAATAGTAAAATACGGCGCTATGTTGATGCTCTGACTTAACTTGACTTAGATCTAAACTGAATCTGGAAACTTCAGCACGCGATAAGAATAATATCGTTCTCTGACTTTCAAGAGCCAACGTCTGCTCTGTTTTCACGATTAAAAATACCAAAACTCGAAGAGGTCATTCAACTTAAATTATGTCTCTTTATGCGTGACCGGTACAGTAAAAATATTCAGAAGTGTCTCCGTAAAGTCTTCAAATTTGTTGCGCCGATTTTGAAAGATTTGGGTGATGAATTGTCCAAAATTTATGATACCATCAAGAAGAACAGAATCATAAAGAACTAAAAGCACAAAGTTCCAAAGTGGATCTCCATATAACAATTTTTCCCTACTCCCAAAGCGACCTTCCAAAAAGACATGAAAACTCTATTGCAGGCTAAATATGCTTACTGTGCTTTTATTTTCTTTAATTTACTTTAATTTTTTTTATGGACTTGCGCGTGATTTGGAGATACTGTTGTATATTGGCACCCGAGGGCAGATGACAGGTGACAAGTAAACAACACCAAAATAGGGACATGAGCTGCAATCATAACTAATCTAGATCCGCCACAACCTTTATGACTATTCCATTTATTTGATATGTTTGCTAAGGAATTGTCGAGTTGAAGATTAAATTTGTTATCTCAGGTCTTCCGTGTTCTTTACTTTAAATTATCTTGCATTATTTTGACTTTTTATGAAGCCGCTCACTACAGGGAGAAGAGACTACTTGTAACCTCAGGTCAGTCGTGGAGCGACTACTACAACTAGTTTACTACTACTACTACTTTCGTTCCGATATTCTTGACTAATAGACGTCCCTATTTTAGTGCATACTAAGCAGCAATACTTACGTAGATAACGTTAGCCTGGACTTCATAAGGTTGCAATGATGCCATTTTTGACTAGATATTTCATTCTTAGTAAGATTCAAAGCCATATTTCAGGAGGTACTTGTTTCTTCGGTTTGTTTCATTGCTTCATTCGGTCTTTAAGTACTTATAGTCTATGGCACAATTTATAGTGAGACGCTGGCGCTTATACCAAGGTGACATCCTCGATCCTATAGTTGCGGCTTTGCAAGATTCCCCCTTCTCCAAGAAACGTTACTTTTGCACAGTATTGCTTTTCATTTTGACAAGCAAGGACACTAGGTCAATTTTTATATTGAGACCTTTTGCATGCTGGAGGCTTGTCCTGTACTGTACAATTCAGGGGAGAAATAAATATTGTTGTTGTTGTTGTTGGTCAGACTGGCGTCCACAATGTCATAATAGGGCGACACTGAAGTGTCCGTCAAGTGTTGCTAACGCCAGTTTGACCAGTTGTGCACTTTAATGTTAGTTGCAAATTCTTCACTTTCTCTGAGACGATGCCCTGTTAAACTTGCGTGACAAGCGCATGACAGCCACGCACACGTAACGGAAAGCAGTCTGTCCTTTGAGAGATTAGCAAGGAGTCTAAGCCAATGCAAAGCGGACGTGGAGTTGGCAGACGTGGAGCTATTTGAAGGTAAGGTGAGATAATCATTTATTATAGACACAATATTACTTAAGCTCAAGATCACTTTTAGTCATTTATTGACATGCACTTAAAGCCTAATTTTGAGCAAGCTATCTAATGGCAGTTGCGGCGTAATTAGAGCTAATTAATGAAAATGTAATTTAGTTTGTCTATGATGTCTAAACTCTTTTATCTGCCATATAATGTAGATGCTACATTTCCAAACATGGCACCGATCTAAACTAAAACACACCACCACGTTCTAATTTCATTGCTGGGCGAAAAAG
>QQSS02181318.1:0-29376 GCA_003687565.2 Craspedacusta sowerbii
TGTATGTATGTATGTATGTATGTATGTATGTATGTATGTATGTATGTATGTATGTATGTATGTATGTATGTAGGTATCTATGTATGTATGCATGTATGTATGTAAGTATGTAAGTATGAAAGTATTTATGTATGTATCTTATGCAAAAATGCCATAATAAAACTTTAACTAAGTAGCTTAAGCTTACATTAGATAATCCATTAGTGACAGTATCATCCATACATCTCCCATGACTAACATCCTTGCCTTCAGCAGAGTAATCAGCAAGAAACGAAATTTCACTAAAATTATAATAGAAGCGCATGCACTGACCTCATATACAATGTATAAAAAAATTAAAAATCCAATCAGAACTCTATAGAAAATTAAGAACCCTAGTAATGTATAGAAATAAGCAAACAGAATTGCAATCAAGTAAAAGACCTATGCAGGGTAAAAATGCTCTTATTCAAGGAATCAGGGCCTCATGCAAAAACACATAGCATTAACACACTGTGTGTTTTCTTGTAATGAAGATTTATCACAAAATATTGAAGGAGGCATAAAATGCAATTTTAGGAAGACCAAGGATTTCCAATTTATTAGTTACAGTTACAGGATGTAGTTAGTAAGAGTTGATAATAAAATTATACAAATTATTAATCGATGACCAGGTACGTAAGTAAGTTATGATGCTCATGTAATAATTGTTAAGTAAATTAATCAGTCTTGATGAAGTATAAACAGATTGGAATAAATTAATTGTTGACTGCATACCTTAGCAGATTAATGGGATTTCTAAAAACAATGATGCTGGTATTAAGATGTATTAGGGGATATTTAAGAGAGGAAAGATGAGAATGTCTATAAAGAATGCAAAGCAACTTTTATGTTACTGAGGTCATTTGCCAAGTGAAAGACTTGTTTCAGACAAATTGTCTACAATATTCATAGCAGCTTTGTTATTTAACAAAGACTATAAAGCTCCTGTCAACAAAAGAGACGATGTAAATAACAGCTTACTTAACTCACTAATTTATTAAGTCAAGGACAAACTGACAATTGCTCAAGAAACGATCACCTTTTAGAACAATAGCATAACTAGACTGGCAGAACAAAATAAAGCACGCAAAGCAAGTAAACTGACTTCATCTACAAATATACAAAAACTATGCGGACCTGCCTGCTCCGCATGTGCAGGGTGGATTATCAGTAAGATGCTTAAACTTGGTACGAGCCAGAGGGTAATGCCAAACACATTCAGGAGGTCGCTTTGGTGGTACAGTTGTACGGTTCATTTTAACAACTTTTTTGCCTCCAGAACTTAGGCTGTCATAGTTTTTAAATGTAGGTACTAGGGACTTCAGTAAATCTGCAGGCAGAAATTCTTTTGTATTGGAAATATGTTGCAAACCAGTTTCCTTTCCAACATGACAGCCATTAGGAAAAGCTTTCACATGAACAGCTTGAACATAACTGGTGCCAATAGAGCTGATGCACTTAAATCCTTGCGATTCCTCTTCATCAATCTCTTTCCATTCCATTTTTTGCTAAGTTCTTGACAATTACTACAAAAAGAAAGAAAGAAAGAATCAGACTATAATAATTAGCAGCAAAATCTACTATGCAACGCTTGAATAGGTGTCTGATACTTCAGTATTTGGTCCACACAAAATTGAAAGCTTAAACACAGCCAGTTCGTTTTCCATTTCATTTGTTTTTAAGTTGTGGTTATTTACTACGGAATAAAAATAAAGTTTCACCGAATCGGAAAAAAAGCAATTACAGCAAAATCTACCCTGCGATGCTTAAGTAAGCGTCTGATATTAGAGTAATTGCTGCACACAAATTAAAGTAGCGCATGACAAGAACACCTCTATTAAAATAGTACATAAACAGAAGGGGATTAAACAAATGGCAATCCAAATGTTACTACTGCATGTACCGTGTTGCAAGACGCCGTTGCCAGGACACACTTGATGTGGCGCATCCAGTGTACCACGAATGGCTGCGAGCACTTCACTGATGACGATTTTGCGATCACACCAATACATCTTCTTTATTCACAAGCTGGAGGGTTTCAGGCAACGTAACGTAAACAGTGACTATCACGAAGACGATTGAAGTAGCACCGTACAAATGAAGACATCGACGTAGAAATTATAGCGCTAATCGGATTAATGAACAAACCTCAAAAAGAATAGCAAATAGAAAGATTAGTTGAAGGCAGTGGCCATTATAATGAATTATTTTTTAGCAGACATAATAAATATTTTGACCTGGCCTTTGTTAGGAAGATCTAACAGAGATTAAAAAGATGTTTTATGAAAATCCATTGCATATTTACTGACCACCTACATCAATATGCCAAAAAGACACGTGTTCTTTGCATGAGACGTACTTAATAAAAGGGAAACATGCCATTTCTCGGTCCATCGATCAGGACTGCTTCTATAGTTGCTTTTGAGTAACCGAGAAAGTTTGCTGTAGAGGAAATGAGGGGAAAAGGCCGTGAGTAATGAGTACTAACTCCTGTAACTTCAATGAACTTAGCAATTCTGGAATGCTGTATACAGAAAGAATTATTCCGAAGATTGTGTTCCAGATATCCTTTTAAAGTGCTTATCATGTCCAATTTTCCAGACATGATGATGTTATTTACAACCATAACGTTATTATAGGCGGCACCATTAATCAGTACTACTAAAAGAATGCTGACTTATGGTGCTAGATGAAAAAGCCAGTTGCTTTCTTAAATAACCATTGCATCATAACTTAAAGATTTAGACTAAAAGCAAATCGGAGACCTTTGCCTTTGGCACAAATAGCGCTTGTTAAATATTGAATTAGACACATGTCATGGAAAAAGCATGAATATGAAATGAATATAGATATAAAGAAATGAATATGGATATAAAATAAGCATAGAGAATAAGAATATAGAATAAGAAATGAATAATCATTGATTGATTGATTGATTGATTGATTGATTGATTGATTGATTGATTGATTGATTGATTGATTGATTGAATGAATGAATAAATGAACGAATGAATGAATGAATGAACGAATGAATGAATATATTTATGTCCAATAAAATTAATTTCGACGAGCTTTGGTGGCTTTCCTAAAAAACGCAGATTGCCATAACGCACACATGCCAAGCTTGCTCCTTTAGACCATATGCAGGGTATAGATATTCCCTGGAGCTTAATTTCTGTCATTGCAGCCGATAATAAAACAGTCGATAATTATCAAAATCAATATGGAAAAATAATCCTATAATTTACAGTAATAAAGTTGAAGCAAATAAGTAATAAAACATATTTACAGAAGCAATTGAAGACCCTACCCATTAGGCAAATTCATACTAGGCAAAGGGCAAAGGATAAAGAAAGGCAAGCAAATAAATCGCGTATACATATAAAATACATTACTAAGGGCAGAAAACGTCTTTCAAAGTCATCTACGGTTAATTTCATCCCCATTAATGTACGAACTCACTTGTTGAAAAGCTCAACTCTTACCTATGGGTGCAACAATCATCTCTGAATGTGGAAAAATTATTTGTGTTATTTTTGAACATGATTACTTCCTTTTGCAACCGTGTAATGCGTTCTAAGTCCCTTGGCAACAACAAAATTTATCCTGTTCCATAATGTCTCTTCTTACCACGTGCCGCCGATGTTTTTCTATTATTTTCTCTTTGTAGCTGAATTCTTTAAGTGTTTTTCATAGTACTGACGAACTGAAGTTTATAAAAAAAAACATAAACAAAGAAGCGGACGAGATATTCTGCAATTTTTATAAACAGAAGCACGACCCTCTCTATCCATATTGGGCCATAACTGCCCAATAGCCATTGTCGGAGCTACACTCAACTAAATGAATTTCCTATTTTAAGAATTCTTCATCTAAAACAGCAATCTTTGTTTTGCTGCTTTAGATGAAGCCCTGACAGTTTTTTAGTGAAAACTGAAGGATGCCATGTTTATTCAATGGATAAAATCTAACCTTTACGCCCAACTTTACCATCTAGCCATACAGCGAGTTAGCTGTATCATGTCTTCAAAATTTTCAATCTGCATAATTAATGCCAGCGCAGGGTCATTTTCTTCTTGAAACAATTCTAATACGAATTTGCTAGACTGTTCAAAGATAAAGCCAAAAATTTTGCACTTCTGAACACTAAATTGTGCTATTAATAAAGTAAATCAGGAAGCCTGAAAGACTTCCGAGGAAGCCTTGCTGAAAAAGCCATGTGGTACTAAATCTAAAAGATATCTATATATAAGCAAGTATATAATAACTTTAAAATAAAGTAAATCATGAAGCTTGAAAGTTTTTTTGAGGAAGCTATCTTGGAAAAACTATTTGGTAGTAAATCTAAATTGATCAAGGCATTGTGTACTTCTTAAAACTTAAATACTTCTCAAACGTTATATGTGGCATCGTGCATTGGAGAAGACTGAAATGGACCAAAGAATTATTTATCATAATTGACATATTCAAGGATGTCTTGAATAGCTCTGAGAGGTCGTTGTGCGCTGACACAAGGCAGTTCTACCAGCATGTATTGCAGATATCTCTTTATTATGGATTCTCCTGAACAAAGCGAAGTAAATGATGAATTGGAGGATGAATTGGGTGATTACATATGAAAACTAAAAATATTCCTTTTGTGATCTTAGCAGAGATAGCAAAAGGCCGGTTCTGGCGCAGTGCTGAGACGTAGATGATTTTAGACTATTTTAAGGGTCACTTTGTGTTCTGGCGCAATCCCAAGGCACTCTCTTGAACGTCTGGCGCAATGTGGTGACATCGATGATTTTAGCCCGGCTCATCTTTTGTTCTGGCACGGACGCTTCCTACAATCGCACTTTTTAAGGATGCAATCTCAGGGATAAGCTCTCTGGGATAGTCTCGGGGTTACATCTCAAGGATGCACTCTCTGGGATAGCCTCTTGGATATATCTTTGGGATACACTCTAGGGATACTCCTTAGAACAATGTGCGTCATTGGGTTGGCGGTCAACATGTCCGCGCTCAAGTGCAGTGACTGAGTTAGGTTGAATGTGTCGCTTATCATCATCTATTTATATATTTATTGAGTTCCACATTGTCGACTTTGGAAGTAAATATGTCATGTGTAACTTGGCTCTTACATTCATCCTTTCCATTGAACAGACACTTTTTGTATTAATCGATTCGGAACTCTTTCTACGAGGAATATAATTTAGGTCGCAGTGCTACAAATTCTGTAATGATTTTTCTGCCCAAATCTTCATGAGCCAAATGACCTTTTTATTTTGTCCGATAGGCATTTGTCTCGTTTTTTTGTGGTTATACTCAGACGTATCAAATCTTTGAGCGACATCATTGTAAATAGCCTTGTAGAAGTCTTCTGTTTCGATGTGGTACATGGTAGTCCGTATCCATGTAACGTAACTCCGCTTTATTTTCATAGTTTGGTAACATGTAATCGTAATGGAACTCGTACACCACCGTCTAACTAATATCTAAAATGGCTTGTCCGAGATATGAGTTTTACTCGGGCCATATCGCAGGCCATTAAATTGTTGCTGAACCTGATACCTTTTTTTTTGAGTGACAAGTTTGAGGAAATACAAAACACATGATCTCACATTTCGTCAACGAAAACATGGTCTTTGCTTCGATGACTGTGCCTGAGCTTAAAATACAAGCAAAGGAAAAGGGGTTGAGAAACTACCCAAGGCTTTCTAGAAAGACTGAGTTTATTGAACTGTTGAAAGTTATACCACTATCTAAGATGCCAAGATCTAAACGACCTGTTGGCCCTGTAAGACGTACTGCATTCATTCCTAGTCCTCAAGACAGTAATATTTAAGAAGCAGGAAAAAGTTGCGTATGATAAACTCAACGACTGGTATTATAATTCAGTCATTAATGTAGATGAAACTAAGCGAAGGCCGGTCAGTGACATTCTCACAGAGACTAAAAATGATAAGATGGCACTGCATGCAACGCCAAAATAAGAACTAGCAGTGGTTGGCAAGACACTAGCCTTTACACCCGCTCGACAAGCCTTTCATACAGCATACGTAAGGTATCAAATTAGCAACGATGACATGATCGATGTCGCAGCGTTCCTAGTGAAGGTTTGACATAATACAGTTTGACATAGTACGGTTTGACATAATACAGACATAATACAAGACTTGATTCATAACGCGGTGAATGAAATGGCATCAGTTAAAATACAAACCACACTGTGGATAGAATTTCGGAGCAATGAGAGTGATGGTAATACAATTTATGTTGAAAAAAAGAAAAGGATTTAATAATAAAATGACAGAAGTATTTCAAGAAAGTGACATAGATCAGGTTTTGAACGAGTTAATCAGTCACATGAAAACCCAAGTGGAAAATCTTAAATTGCCAACGAGTGGATTCACAGTAAACAAAATTTTGTTCATGACCATGGACTCAAAGGAATAATACATCACACTATCGGACTGGCTTGCCAAGGAAAAGGCAGTGGGTTTCCCTCAAAGCGCCCACGAAGAAGACTGCTTTAATTGGGTTGTGCTTGATGCACTGCATGGATGCAAGGATGCACAAAGGGTCTCTAATAAGCGAGACTTTGTCGATAAGTATGATTGATCTGGGTTGAAATATCCCACGCCAGTGAATAAAATTGATGTTTTTGAAAAGAACAACACAGTCATTCCCATAAATGTGCTACCCATTGATGAATCATCGATGGGTGTTCTTAGAAAGTCGATGTTCGTTTCGCGAGAATGGATGATACTCGTGCTAATGATCAGTGATGACAAAATCAGCATTCAACACTATACCGCGGTTATGAATCTTAGTCGATTGCTAGGAAGTGAAAACACTCGAGATGAATATAAAAAAAAATTTGCATGAATAGTCTGCACTGATTCAAATATATACTGTGTAGAGATGGTCATTATAAATACTGTAAAGACAACAACGTCAGCGAGGATAATATGCCTGAACCTGGATCCATCGTTAAAATCGATCATGGAAATGGTCAGTTAAAAGCCTTTCATTATGCATGCAGATTTCGAGTGCATCCTGCAGAAAATAGAAGGCACGAACGGAGAAATAAGCGCGTGCCATCGGGATTTTGTGTGCTTAGTAAGTATGCGTACAACAAAATTACAATTCCTGCAGAGGTAAAGATTGCGTAGAGGTGTTTTGTGATCTGGTCGAAAAGGAAGCTAGAGGTTTTATCAAACGTTCCCCTAAGAGACTTTTAACCCACCAAACAAATTTTAAAAAGAAATTTTCCGCCACGAATATGAAAGTTAGAGACCATTGTCACTATACGGGCCAGTACCGAGGCCCAGCACATGACATGTAGAATATAAAGTAGCAGCTACCATCATTTATACTGATAGTGTTCCACAATTTGACCGGATATGATGCCCACCTGGCTGCTAAAATGTAGGGAAAATTTCAGCAGTGGCAATATGGGTGCGATAGCACAGAATCAATAGAATTACGTAGGCCCATACTTCGACAAAAAAGTTGGCAAAACAAAGTATAAAACAATCAAATTTCGCTTGATAGACAGCCTTAAAATAAATCTTGCTGTTGTCTTAGGTTCATGCAAGCCAGTTTGCACAGTTTGTCCAGCAACCTGACAGATTTTCAATGTCTGAATCTCAAGAAACATTATGAGGATGAAGAGATGTTCAAATTCATGAGGCATAAAAGTGCCGATCTCTACGAATATATGGACACCTGGGAAAACTCTGACGAGAGGGAGCTTCCAGCTAAAAAAGCTTTTCACAGTCAACTGAATATGTCGGACGTAAGCGATGACGACTACGAACATGTAAAACGTATGGAACCGACTTCCAGAGTAAACACAAGGGTCTTATCACGACGTCTACTTGAAAACAGATGTTTTGCTTCGGCAGATGTCTTCTAAAATTACCGAGACACTTGCCTTTCACATTTCTACGCGAGTTCTGGATTAGCATGGCATGCGTGTTTGAAAATTACATGTCCAGTTGGAAATTTTAGCGGACATGGACATGTTGCTGATGTTTGAGAACGAGATTCCTGGCAGCTTAACATAAACCTTAAAACGATATGCTAAAACCAATAACCGATACACGGGGGAGAAGTACATCGAATGAGAACCAAGCGCTTTCCTCCAATATTTGGATGGCAACAATCTGTATGGCTGGGCCATGAGCCAAAGCTTGCCTACTGGCTGGTTTAAGTGGGTTTTCGACGTTGAAAGGTTGACTCCGGATGTCATCAGTAAGCTTTTAGATCATTGGAATATCTTTTGGTAGTGAACTTAGACTACCCGTCTCATCTCCTCGACTCACATAATGATATGCTATTTCTGTGTGAGCAAATTAAAATCAACAAGGTCAAGAAACTAGTTCCGAATTCACGGAAGAAATTAATGTACGTTGCATCTGCTGGTACTACAGCAAGCCGTGCAACATATGTTGATTTTAAGAAAGATCATAGAGTCATTGAATTCGGTCGAATTCCACGGTTAAAAACTTACATCGATCTGATCAGTAAGCTTCGACTTCAGGCTAAAGACAATACTGAGAAAGAGTTTTTCAAGTTAAGAACTTTAGAAACGTCGTTGATGTCAAACTTGTCACACATTAAAAAGATTACTTGAAACAGGTCATGAAACCCAACTTTAAGTCCGGTATCAGGTTTAGGAACAATTTAATGGCTTGTGAGATAGGGCAAGTGGAACTAAAAATGAACAAACGTTTATATCTCGGACAAGCCATTTTAGATCTTAGCAAGACAGTCATGTACGAGTTCCATGACGATTACTTGTGAACAAAGTATGGCGACAAAGCGGAGTTATGTTATATGGATACCGACTCCCTGATAAACCAGAGAGGGCATCCCAGAGACTATCCTAGAGAGCATATCCCTGAGATTGTTTCCTACAGTCGCGCGTCAGAACAGGCAGGGTGTCATGGGCGTAGGAAGCGTCCGTGCCGGAGCAAAATATGAACCTTGACGCAGGCTAAAATCATCAATGTCTCCAAATTGCGCCAGACTTTTCACGAGGTTGTCTCGGGAGTGTCTAGGCACTGCGCCAGAACCTGCCTTTTCCAGTCTCTCTTGCGAGAACAAACGTTTTCTTTATATACGAAATAAGAAACAAATTTCCTGAGGGCAATGATATCGCAATTCAACAGCGGTAGCTAAAAGGCTACATCTAGAATCGGGAATATTGGTCGAGAAAGAACTGGTTATGCACAGACAATTGATGTAAATTGTTGTTTTTATTTGTTAATGGACCAAGATAGATGCTATGTTAACTAATCTACTGGTATTGGGCAATCAAGGTACCCCAAAGGCTAACCCAGATACATTTTATAATCACTTTTTTAAGTAAAGTATTTTTGATTGTTAAGTTTACTTATTCTTATTCTTCTTCCTCGCTATATCTCTAACGGCTTCACCGAACATCACTGACGTGGGCTCTTGCATGACTTGAAAACAAACTCCATTCTACTCTCTCTTGCGCAGTTCTCATTAGAACCTGCGTCCCCACGTCGTATCTTTTCAGTGTGGATGCCGTCCATGTTGTTTTCGGGCGTCCTCTTTTGGCTGTTCCATCTACTCTACCATGCAGTGCAATATTTGCTATCCTGTTCTTATCCATCCGTTTTACGTGTCCCAGCCATTGATGCTGTCGCTCATGCACGCGTTGCAAGATTGTTTCTGTCTGGTTGAGAGTTCTTCTGATATCTTCGTTCCTCATCTTGTCCATGATATTTACTCCCAGGATCTTTCTGAGCGCTGCCATCTCGAACACAAGTAATCTCTTTTCGTCAATGAGTGATCGGTACAATCGCACTTTCGTTTCTCTTTTGACGTGCTTGTTTTTCCAGATGCTTTGCAACTTGCTCATTACTGTCAAGGCAGTTGCTTTCCGTATTTTGATATCCTTCGCGCTGTCGCAATTGTTAGTCAGAGTGGTCCCAAGGTATTTAAAGCTATTCACATGCCATACGTTCTCTTGTCGTAGCACTAGTCCTTCCTCGATACGTTCCTTAACTATTTGATCGTCTTTCGTACTTGCTATCATTCATTCTCTCTTGGTTTCACTTATCTCTTGTCCATACCTTGTGCTGACCTGATCAAGGTTATCCAGGAGAAGTTGTGCTTGTCTGAGCTGTACGGCTAGAAGTGCAATGTCGTCGGCAAATCGTAGGTTGCTGATTGTTTTGCCTTTTATGTGTACGCCTATGTCCTCTAGTCCATCGAGTGCCTCACGCATAATATGCTCCAGGCAGATGTTAAATAGATCTGGTGACAAAATGCAGCCTTGTCGCACGCCGATTACTTGTTGAAACCACTCCGTTACTTCATTACCAACTCTGATAGCGCTTTGGGTTCTCTTGTACAAATTCTCAATCAGATTGATCATCTTTGGATGTATTCTATAGTGGTCTAGTACTCTCCAAAGGCCTTGTTACCACAAACGATCAAAGGCTTTCTTGAAATCTATGAAAATCAAGTAATCTTCCTTTTCTTGCAACGCGATGTACTTTTCTGCTATCGTGAAAAGATTTGCTCAATTGTTCCTCTTCCTGTTCTAAATCCGGCTTGTTCTTCAGCCATTTGCATTTCGACAGTATTCTTAATTCGACTCCTGGTGATCTCCAATATGATCTTGCTTGCATGGCAGATGAGGCTAATCGTGCGATAGTTCTCACATTTGGTAGTGTCCCCTTTCTTCGGGATGGTGACTACGAGGGACTTCGTCCAAAGCGTTGGGAATTCTCCAGTATCCCAAATCTTGTTGCAGATCTTGTGCATCATTTGTACTACTGCTTCTCCACCTTCTTTTATTAGCTCTCCCCAATGCCATCAATTCCAGGAGCTTTGCGAGACTTGGCAATTGCTGCTTTGATCTCGCTTTCAAGGATACTTAGTTCATGCTCATCTCTTTTACAATTTGGCAAAGTTGATCGAGAACGCCATCATCCGTTTGTATTTTGGCATTGTAGAGACCTAAACCATACTCGTACCATCTTTGGAGGATGTCTGAGTCTTTGGTGAGCTGGTTGCCATCTTTGTCTTTGATATTACCACGCCTGTCGTTCAATTTGGTATCTTCGCCTTAATTGACCTTCGTTGATCAACCAGGTTGAGTACTTGGTCACTGATCCAGAGTTCTTTTTTGTACCTCTTGAAGCCAATTACTTCTTCAGCTGTTTTCTTTATCGTGTGGTTAACAATGTCGAGTGCTTCGTCCAAGTTTGCTTCTTCGACCATGCCGTTAAGTGCTTCAAAGCGATTGCTGATCTCTATCTCGTAGCGTTCTTTGACTTCAGGAATACGTAGTCGTTCAATGTCTACCTTTTTTGTATCTGTTTGCTTTTGCACATTGAATCTTATTTTGAAGTTTGCTATCATGAGGCTCTGATCATTGGCCACGTTTTGCACTATTGCACTTGGATAGCTGCGCGCGTCGTTAATGCAGCTTCTCAAATCTTCGGTCAATCACGATGTAGTCAATCATCTGCGTTCGATCACTGGGTGATTTCCAAGTTCATTTTCTCGAAGGCTTGTGCTTGAACCAGATGTTCATGATGTTCAGTTGATTAAGCTTGCAGAAGTGGAGAAGTCGTTCACCCCTTCTTTTTATAGATCCATATCCGTATCATCCCAATACTCCATTTCATGTGGTGCTGTCGTCCCCAACCTGAGCATTGAAGTCACCCATGAGAACCTTGTTGTCTCTTCTTGGCACGCTGTCGATGGTGTGTTGCAATGTCTTGTAGAATTCGTCGACATCTTGATCGCTACAGCTTGTAGTTTACTTATAACGGAAAATATCGCATCCGCAGAAAATTAAGTTTATTCAAGGGGTAAAATAGGCTAATTGAATTACAAGTAGAGCTGCGTTGATCAAGCTCAACTTGTGTTCAGTGCATTCGCTAATCGATGGGCTGAATTAATCATGCTGAAATACTGATTTTACAAAGTGGGTTACGTAGTTAGTAGTTGATACGACGTATCTAATTTCTACAAACCTTTCATACAGCCCCGTGATTACTATATGGTGCGACATGCTGTATCCATCTCATGACCCTGTGACGCCTGTGGGTCTTTCAAGCGTCAACGGATGTATACCCATGGTCACTTCTTCCGCGAACGTGGCACAACATTGCAAGAGGAGTCTTTTCGCTGAATTAACATAGCAGCAATGCCTGGAAATAGTGGAAACGAAGTTCTTCAGAAAGCTGAAGACTTTGCAGATCAAATTCTTCGCCACTCAAAGCATGTGCTTCCTCATCTAGCGAGGTTTTTTTTGGTATCAACATTTTTTGAAGATGGAATTCGAATGTGGATGCAATGGCAAGAACAAAAGGAGTATATTGATCACACTTGGAATTGCGGGCTTTTTCTAGCTACTATGTTTGTAGTAACAAATTTGTTTGGCCAGTTAGTCGGATGTGGTATGGTTTTAACTAGAAAGAAAGTTGAGATTGCAGTTGGAGTGCTATTTGGGATCATTATTTTACAGGTTGGTTGGGCTTTAAGTGAATTTGTTGTTGGAATTGGGTATAATTCTGGTGTTAACATTTTCGCTAACTTTATTAATTGAGAATATTTTTGTATTTGCGTCTATACAAGAAGACTTAAGTGTAAAGGTTAGGTCATGTATCCTTCTGAATAATTGTATGGCTAGTTAAATGTTTTATGGTGGCTTCCCATTGTGCTCAATTTAAGGCTGTTTAAGTCAGTGTTTCATTATCATGATATGCACATATTTGCTTTTTATTTTATGTTTTTATTTTTAGACTATTGCCTATCAAGTGTTCACTGATGTCAAGTTCTTCATGAGGTGAGATATTCCTGTTTTAACGCACTCAGAATCTTTGTTCACTACTCTTAATAGGATTGTGTTAAGTCACATGATCACATTTAAGGTTTCAATATAGTTAATTCCATATAGTGTATATTGTTTGCATGACTATAAAAACAGGATAGTCAAGAAAAGATTGCATGGTGTTTAGCGTGTTAAAAATCAGCTTTTTTAACTTTCTTGTCGTATAAATGATTGGCCTAAAGTTATTTTTCTTAATTTCTTTGATCTTGCCATTTTTTTTGCATTCCTTGGGTAGATGAAATCAATTTGCATTGCACATACGTAATGCGAAAACATGCTAATGCAAATGAAGATTTAACTGTTGTGAAGCGATTAACTTAGTTTTGTTTGTGTGAGTTATAGCTTGCATTTGTGCAATTTAGTTGGAAGTAGTGTTGCTATTTGCAATCAAGTGATCTTTTTAAGTGTTGTGTGTGTTGTCTTTAGGAGTCTAGCCTTGTCTGGTGGTCTTCTGCTGTTATTAGCTGAATCTCGACAGGAATCAAAGAGTTTGTTTGCTGGCCTTCCTAGCCTTGATTCCGGCAACAAGCCAAAGCAGTACATGCAGCTGGCTGGGCGAGTCTTGTTGCTTCTTATGTATCTAACATTGTTGAAGTTTGATATGGCACCCTTTCACCTGATCTTCAACCTTGTGGGCACTGTACTTATCATGTTGGTGACAGTTGGGTTCAAGACAAAGTTGTCAGCATTACTGATGGTACTGTTTCTGATGGTCTATAATGTGTACGAAAATGCATTCTGGAGGGTACCTGAATGGAAAGCCATGCGTGATTTTCTTAAGTATGATTTTTTCCAAACGTTATCTGTTGTAGGAGGCTTATTGTTGGTTGTGGCTTTTGGGCCTGGTGGTGCAAGCTTAGATGAATCTAAGAAGAAGTGGTAAACACTTAAATTTTAAACACGAATAATCAGGGTGGTTGCAATTACCATGTCATGTATTCAAATAATTGGTTTTATATTCCCCTGTGTTTGGGGGAAGACACAACCAGATGAATCTTTTTTTCTTGTGGATGCGTGTGTTAGTACCATGGGTACTTGGAGATCATCTTTTTAATTTCGACTACGTCTGTTGGGCATGGTAGTTGCTCCTATGGATTTGATTGTTTTGAATGCGTATTTATTTGAGATCTCTTCTAAATATCCAAGTCTCTGCAATTGCACGTGTGTGGAAATGTGTTTTCCACTAACGATATTCGGCTGCTGCTTAATTTTGATGCCCTGATAAATTTTCTGCAACATCTTTTGTATGATTGGCTTGTTTGGTTCATCGCTTGCGTAGGAGATCTTTTAGATAGTTGACAAAGTTAACAACTATTCCGTTTGAGTCCTATTTATTTACGATTAGATAGAAGCAATGTTCTTGTCTTGTGCATGTGGGGTACTTGTTGAGATCAATATCTTCTTTCCATAAGAAAAGATTGTAACAAATAAAATACGGAGATGGGCCCTAGGCTTGGTATTATTATTGTCTTGCATTAAGTTCATGTTAAAGGGAGAGACTTGCTGTACTTCTTCATTCTGATTGGTTATCTTAATGGATATCTCCTTATGTAATGCATGGGATTACAATTGCAACTTTAGTCTCCAGGATTTCGGGACCAGATCACGAATAGCTGGGATAACTATTAAAAGCACGCATTTGCTACCTGCAACGGACATTTATCACAGCGTGTTAACAGGATACCTTTAAAGTGTATTAATTCTGTGCCAATATTTCATTCCCGCGGAGAAGTGACCGAATTCTTGCTGCTCTTGACATCGACCTTCACCTTACAGTTATGGATAGATGCCGGGTAAAGTAATTGGATATATACAGTAAGTGTGGATATACTACAGGCCGTGCTAGCTTACTTGCCGGCACCATCGATTCGTTGGTAGTTAGTAGCAGAAGCGTAGTTGCGAATAAACGCAGCTCTGAAATCCTTAACCTCTAACATTCCCGATTTTGTCACTGCCAACGGGGCTCAAAGGCAGCGCGCAAAAGCTGCTGGAAATTTTGATGATTAGCTACTGTCCGGGATCTGTCAGTAAGTAATCAGTCTCACTACTGTTAGCGAGTTGCCGTAGAGCGTCCGTGAGCGTCGTTTGCGTCGTTGCGGGTGGACGTACCCAGTTACCTTAATGAACAGACTGAGACGCACTCGTGAAGGTTTGCAGTTGTAAACAAAAAACGGAAAAGTGAATAAAGGCCGATCGGTAGCAGGATCCGAATCAACTCACCATGTGGAGGATAAAGCGATTCGTTTAATGTCTTTCTTTGGCAAACGCTGTGATGGACCGTGCCGCCTTGAAGGCATGGAGGTTTTTTTACTGAAGATCATTCTTGAGACACGAAATAAAGTTCGTGATAACCTTTAGGCAAGGGTGTCTATTCTAGAAGGCAAAGTTAGAGTTTTCAAGGAAGGCAGAGGTTAGCGAGCAATACTCCTGTAGACAGCGCCTGCGCATAGGCGGGATTCCTACCCCAGCAAGCTAAAAGACCGAAGCCAGATCGACGAGTGGCGATGAAAGTTATTAGCAATATGGGGGTAAAAGTACCGGAAGATGCGATTGACAGGGACGGTTGCTTTGAAAGAGTATGTTAACCGGTTGTAGAATTCAACGATTTCTGTGCTCTGTGTACGAATCATTACACTGTGAACCCTAGCCACCTTAAAACTTAGGAAAGCGCATGCCAACAAGTACCATGGAAGCGGGTTTTGGGAACTTAACCACAAGAAATCCTGTCCATGATTTTCGCTGAATACATCAAATGCGCCTGGTCCCGATAGTATTCCGAGTAATGTTTGTAAGGTAAGTTCATCCTCGCTCTCGAAACCGATCATTAGATGAGTTCTTTGTCAAAGCATCTCTCCGGACATTAAAAAATTAGCTTAAGCAATTCCAGTGAGCGAAGCAAGTGCTATAAGAGCCTACGGCAGCTTCTGACCCATATCGCTATTGTCGAATTTAAGTATCATTGTCGAGAAATCTGTTTACACGTTTCTGCGAAGTTTTAGAGAAATTTAAGCTTAATACGACCTCTAATACGGCTTCTGCCAGACGCATTCCACTGAAGACAATAATTTCGCAAGTAATTAACCAGACATTAGAAAGCGCAGTATCCTCATAGACTATTCCTAGATCCACATAAGACGTTTGACTCGGTTGACCAGGATATGCTATTATTAAATGAGCTAGAAATATTAAGTTCGTGTAACCGCATCCTTTTTCACTGCTTCTATCTATGTCATTCTCACTCCTACTTGTGCGCACAGTTTATTGGGAGCGTGATATGACGTCTTGACGATAAGTGTCTAGAAATCCTTTATCCTCGTTTTTACTACATAAGCATTTATTTTTTTCCTTTCTTTAACAGTTATGTGCACGAGACGTTTCGCTTGTATGCAACTCGTATTTGGGATCGGAATTGGCCTTGCGTTTATTAAATTCTTTCTTAAACCGTTTGCTCTCAAAGTTACTACTTTTTTAAATCCAACTCTCCAAAATGCAGATTTGGAGAAAATTCAGAAACGCTGCAATTTCTTTAATTCGTCCGCTTACGTTTCTATGACATCTGGACTAATACTTCATGATTAGTTGTACGCACTACTGGTGCTAATGCAATCAAGCATTTGTACATAATGCTAATCTGAAACTTTAACGCTGTTAGCTAGTTAGCCGTGAGACGTGAAATGAGAATGGATTCACCCACGGACAACCAGAGGCGCTGTCACTCTTACACCGTATTTAATCGATAAAGAATTTCTCGCGCAACTTTCACACGGACGCCGTGAATTTAATCGTAGTTCCTGACAGATAACAGCTTTCGGAGGATCTTGTTCGCAACAGGCCTTAAACCACTTCAGTACAATCAAATCAGATTTCGCGAAAGTCGGCGTCTCACAGTCTGAAGATTGTAGAGCTGTCTACGACAAACCTTACGTAAACGGTCGACGTTGAATTCATGCATATTATCAGCAGCTACGTGAGACTGTTGTAAAGCAATCCAAGAGAATGTAAAATTAGTTTTCACTACTTTAGTAATGGAGATGTGCGTAACTACCTCAGAAACATCTAACTACCTGAGAAGTAAGTTTACATACCCAAGAAAGAACCCATGAATTATTCAGAAATAAGCAAGACAACACATAAACTGCCTGCCTTGATAGAAGATAATGACGGAGGTTAAGAATCAAACCCGTTTTATTAATATAATCGGGGCAATGGCGAGTGAGGGGCGCAGTAGTTGGACAAGCAAAGCACGTGGATGCGGTACTCGCAGCTGAAAACCCAAAACACATAGCTCAACAGAGACAAAATAGCTGCGCAGATAAATAAAAAGTTAAGTTGATCGACAGAGAGATCAAGAGCTGGATATAGGACAGACAGAAAGCAAGCCTGACAGACAGACAACAGGCACATAGGAACTGACATAGACAGGTATGAAGACAGTCACGCAGAGAGATAGTAAGATAGACAGATACAAACATAGATGAATACATAGATACCTAAAGATGTAACAACTGGATTATGGATTAGAACTATAGACTGATGGTTATGTATACATGGATATGTATAAAGTTTGTATACAAGGTAAGGCGTCTGCAGTGGACATACTGATGAACGCTTCAGCGAAAATCAACGCAAGTCAGAGCAGCTGGGGTAGAATCAGCTAGTCTACAATATAAAAAAAAGCAATTTATCAGAACTCACATATAATTGTAAATCAATACTATAGAATAACGATATCTGTTCGTTTAAACATGCGGCTCCAATGGTCCTTTATGTGTTGTAGGACTTCGGTCCCAGATTTCGTCCTGAAATCTTTGATACGGTACTGAATGAACTTCAAGAACTGCTTTCGGATAAGATACGGTGGCGCCGCAACACCACAAGCAGAAACGACATCTTGCCAGTTGATGTCAGCGAAATCTTCCACTGGCGCCGATAGGACGTATCTAGCTACTTTCTGCATGACAACGTCGTGCGAATTTTCTAAGTCGCGCTCGGTTTTGCTACCAGGAGCCATGATGTGATACTTCCATCGGCGCTCGCAGTCCGAAGCTGTCCTTCCGCCAAGAAACCTAGCAACCAGTCTCCAACTGATTTTTCGTTCGTCAATATTCTCGGATTCATCAGCAGCCATGCTCTTGACCGCCCGTACGATTAACTTGTCCTCTTCGGCAGTGAAAGGACCTCTCGGTGGCTTCACGAAACCCGGCTCTCCGACTTCTGTTAAGCCGCAGTCCTCAAGTCGCGAATACTTCTTTACGACAGAGAGACGATGCCGACCCATCGTCTTGCCAATATGCACCCAGTTTTTCCCATACTTGCCGCGAAGAAGAAGCAAATCAGATACATCTTGCTCAGAAAAGGCTTGCCCGGATTTTTCTGGTTGCGGGTTGTACAATTTTGAAAATTTTTCCCAAATCTCCCACGGTCGCCGGAAAATTTTGTAGCTTAGTGGCAGATACACCGCTCGACCCTTTGGCCGAATGTCGGTGTCCAGCATCTGATCAACTGACACGCCAAAAAAATTACAATACCACACAATATTCTCGTGCAACTGGCGAAGCTCCCTCTCCCGCCATGCCCCGGTTGTATGCTCAACGCCAGCATCTTCGAGCTCCTTTATAGTACGCGCCTTCAAAAATATTTCATCTCGGCCATCAGGGGGTCGACCAAACAAGAGCTTTGCAGGTTTCTAAATTAAATTCATCCACCGCAACATTTCACAAATATCTTTAACAAACCTATTCATCAACGAATGACAAGGGAGGATAGCACAGATGCATAAGGGAAATTACATGTATATATGTATATGTGCATATATATCCGAATGGACGAAGCAGAATTAAATTACTTATAACTTTCAGGAGAAAGAATACGCTTTTCGGTTTGCAGGACACGTTTCGACACCATCTTTTGTCATTCTCCACTAAGTTAGCGTTACAAGAGACCAGTATGAATACCTAGGAGGCGTGAACATTCCAATTTACAATAAATATGCACGTTTGTTAAAAAAAAACTTCGAAAGTTTAACACTACAGATACGAAGGGACATAGAAGATAAGTACTTAAACGACACTTGAACAAACGCTTAAACACCCGCTGTACACAGATATGCGACAAGGACAACAAGGGGAAACGAGAAAAAATAACTATACAGAAAGACTAAGGGATAAGTGATGAATTTGTGAATTTAGATTAGGTTTATGCCTCTTAGGTATTCATACTGGTCTCTCGTAACGCTGACGTAGTTGAGAATGACAATAGATGTTGTCGAAACATGTCCTGCAAACTGATAAGCGTACTCTTACATTATATACATACATATATACATATATACATATATATTATATATACATATATACATATATACATATTTACATTATATTCATACATATCATCATCATCATCAGC
This sequence comes from Craspedacusta sowerbii, assembly GCA_003687565.2. Classification (NCBI taxonomy): domain Eukaryota; kingdom Metazoa; phylum Cnidaria; class Hydrozoa; order Limnomedusae; family Olindiidae; genus Craspedacusta; species Craspedacusta sowerbii. The sequence goes on from QQSS02181318.1 coordinate 19,298, forward strand.
AGCAGCAGCAGCAGCAGCAGCAGCAGCAGCAGCAGCAGCATCAGCATCATCGTCATCGTCATCATCATCATCGTCATCAGTCGACTGGAAACTTATGTTTGCAGACGTCTACAATCTTGGCGTTCCGTTTGTAGCCAATTATCTGAGATCTCCAGCCGAAGGCAGCGTGTGGTCTTGCCTTTGCAGCATTTGCTGGGGTGTCATAAGCTTGCCTATGTAGTCGCGATATAGCATTTTTGGTCTCTCTGGCTTTCGACCATGGTTCTCCTTGGGAACGTATACCACGCACTTGCTGATTAACGCGCTGGCTGGTTTTCCGAGGCAATGCCCGATATACTTGAGTTGCTGACACTGGCTTGTTCGTGACCAATGCGGCACACTGACTCGTATGTGAAATGCTGTCTGTCCGCTTGATCTTGAGCATGATTCTAACACTCATTGAATAAATAAATCTTGAGTCTTGAGTCACTTAGTGGCAAAGCTATCGAGACTGTTCTTAAGATTTTCTTCACATATCCAGCTCTCGCAGCCGTATAAAGTATTGATAGAAATGCTGAACGAAAGATGTCTACTTTCAACCGAGTTGTTACTATCGGAGATAGGAATGCGTCTTTCATCTTTATGAAAGCGGCCCATGCTTGGCCTTAGCGTATTTTGATGTCAGTTGCCGACGAAGCGACCATTGAGCACAAGTCTTTAAATTCGTCCGCCCACTCCATTGGCTCTCCGTCTAACTTGATTTCATTGAGAGGAGCAGGCTTGATGGTTCTAAAAGCCTTGGTTGTTTTAACATTCACCTCAGCGAGTTTGGGTTAGAACGTGATTCGCCCCTGTGTCCTTTTGAAATTGTCATCGGCAAAATCGAGGTCAAAGACGGATGTTGGTGGTCGTGCTTCTCTGCAGCGCATTTCAAGTCTTTGATATGTGACTAAGCCATGCTCACCATGTTTTGCATGTTGCTGCTTTGCTCGCTTTAGAATATAGTCCAAGACGATGATGAAAAGGAAGGGAGCTAGAATGTCACCCAGTAGGATAACCGATGTCACGCTGAATTCCTCGGACATATTTCCTTTTGTAAGCACGGCACTTCTCGACTGGTCATAGATGTCCTGTATGGCTCTAACGATTTCGCACAGAGTTCCACAGTGTCGCAATATATCAAGCATAGCTTGTCACTTGACTGAGTCAAATGCCTTCTTACAATTGACAAACGTTACTTAGAGAGACAAGTATTCATCTTGTGCGCCTTCGATGATTCTTCCTAGTATGCGCACCTAATCTGTAGTTTGACATTTTACTTAAGTCGCCATTCTTCGGTATTGCGACGGTAAGTGACGTGGTGAATTGCTTTGACGCTCGTTCGATTAAGTTCATACCGTTGCGAATTTCGCAGAGCGATTGCAGAACAGTTTCACCCCGTATTTGAATGCCTCAGAAGTTACAGCGTTGTCGCAACCAGGTGATGTACCATGTTTCAGATCTAGAACGGCCGCGTTGACTTATGCTAGTGAGATTGAGCCTAGTTCCGTGTTAAGATCTTACTTTGCCGGCTCTAGTGGAGGTCCAAAGTGTGACGATGGGTCTACATTTAACAACTTGCTGAAGTTACTTCGCCAGAGAAGCTCCTCAGTCGATGCGATGTGCGTGTCGTTTTCACATTTTATTTCGCAAGATTTTGTTAAGGCTTATTCCTTTCACTATTTCCTACGTTGTTCTCAAGTTGTGCTTTTCAGCTGCTCTTTGCAGTTGCGTAAACGTCCCTTCCAAGAACTTAGTCTGATCAGTCTTGTAAGACACCTCAACTTCGTCACTTAACTGATGCAAGCAACTTTTAGCTTCCAGGTGGTCTTACGACTCCTTTAGAAGTTTCGCTTGGTTTTGTTTCTCTCAGCTACAAGCCTCTTCAGTTTAGCTTATAACCCAGGTTTATCTCATTCGTCCTGTGGATTTGCCAACGGCTTGAAGCGCAGCCTCCTTAATAGTCCTCTCAATATGGTCATACTTTGCAGGTGGTCGCCGACATATTTTGCAGCAGTAAGGCTTCGTATCGATTCGTTACTACTACATTCACCTCCTTTTGAAGTTCACAACTTCGCTGCAGTTTGTTCCAGGCAAATTTGGGTCGCTAGGATGCTTTTTTTGGTGCAACGCAAGGGCTGATTTTAATTTTTGCGGCCAGAATTTGGTGGTCCGAGTTTTTTTCAAGGCTGTTGCAGGCTCTGACATTTTTAACAGAGTTCTCCCATTTTCCATTGATCAGTACAAGATTTAGTTGAGCCTTGACCTCTGAGGTACCACGATGGTGCCACGTCGAGACTCTGGATTTATGATGCGGAAATCTAGACTGAGCGGGGCGAAGATTGGCTTCCTCATAGAATTCGACAAGTCGACTGCCACTGTTGCTGGAGACAAATTCCAATGACTCGCGGATTTATTGAGTGGCTATCTATCCCTATCCGTGCGTCGAAGTCTCCTGCAAATATTAGCAAATTTTGTGTCTGCGCTGTCACTCAGCTCGTTATCGACCAAGTCTTTTTCGTCATCCGATTTTACTTCGGCTGGGGAGTAGGGGATGGCGATTGTAGTTGCTGGATTTTCTGAGAATTCCGCCTTCATAATTCAGTTCGATATTCTGGTAGTTGACAACAGATGCTTGGCCATTGCGATGTTTGATAAAAGGCCAACACCGCCGCGTCCTTCAGGTGTAACTGACCAGTAGTCGGGACGCCAGCCCGACCCGTTGTGCGCTTCAAAGTCTGTCGGAATTTCTTCATTTGTTTTGAGACGATGCTCTTGGACAGCCACGAAGTCGATTATATAGGTGGCGCAGCCGTTGATGAGCTGATGCAACTTTCAGGCATTGTTCAGCTTGAATTTGCTGTACATCGCTGTTGTAATTGGTGTGCGGGGTATGCTTTGTTGCTTTCGCTTGGTAGCAGTATCTTCGCGGCTTTAGGCTCCGTCATACGCGATATCGTCGCACCACGGTCAGTAGAAGACTGCCTGGGTTCCTGAATTGTAGATTTCGTAATCTTTGGGTAACGGCGCCACGTTTAGGGTTTCCCTGAGAAAAGCTTCCAACTGGCTGCACCGGTTTCTATCATTCGGTTGCGACGCAAGATTTTCGGCGCCCGCCAGTCAAGAAAGAAGCTTATTGATTAACTGAGCGGCATTTAGTCTTGTTCCTACGCTGTGACCTGTACGGTTCGGTCAAACCTGGCAGGAGCAAAAGCTCTCACCGGCATAGCTCGCAGGGTTGTAGGAACAGGCAAGGTCTCCCACCACGACACGGCGCAACTCACAGCGAAACTATATATATATATATATATATATATATATATATATATATATATACATATACATATATATATATATACATAATATATATATAATTATACATATATATATATAATTTCGTAAGTTTGCAGCTACAGCTCCTACCCTAATTTGTCAGGAGACGTTAAGTGACCCAAGGAATGCATAAGCAGTTGCTGACTACCACGCACAAATTATGATTTTAGTTTAAAAAGCCAGTCCTGTGAAATTCTGAGACTTGATGCTGTTGACACACTTCCTCAATGAGCTATGTTAAACAAGCAAAAGAAGAAGAATAGAACTTACAACTCGTCCCTTCGCCCTCGGAAGCAAATGCTTTCGCTTTGCCCAGCGTTCCTGATTAGGCAAGATTTTCGAAACCTATCGACAGAGTTCAGAAAACTAACTAATTGCAAAAAAACACTGCAATAGAAATTGACAAGCACTTGAGAGAACGGCAAAATATTGTGAGACTTTCCGCCAAAAATGCAAAACATTCCATATTCTCGAAGGCCAAATACAAAAGACAAATTTTAAACTAAGATGCAGAACCAAATGTGAAAAAGAAAGTACTAAAGCCCATAAAATGAAAATATTAAATTAAAAATGATTCAGGAAGTAAATAAGTCTCTGAAGGTTGCATTTGGGAATGAGATTGCAGCTTCACTTGATGCTCACTGGAATTCACAAGGAGACACAATTGATTCATTGCATTCACAGAGACTGAAAGGCATCACTGCAGTGTGGAAGTGTTACAATGAGTTGCTCTGCTCACAGCTTTTATTGCCTTACCTATACATACAAGTCAACAGCCAGAAGCTCCTTCATAAAATTCCTAACTGGTCTGAGCTAATCTAAAATGCGCAAAGCACAAACATTTCGAAATGACATTTTTGGAAAATATGAAGCCTAGCATGCAATCCTAGAAATAGATAATACCTATTTAAATATCAAACAAACTCACCACAATCCGACTTTGTATCACTTGTGGAGAAAGGGTTTCTTTTTGCACCTCTAAACTTTGCTCAACTGTATTTGGTTCTAAAGTACGGTCACAAGCAGGTGCCGCTTTGCTGCCAGATGAGGTATCAGAGATACCTTCTAAACTATCATCACTTTCGTCACTATCTTCAATTAAAACATACCCTTGTGAGGCTACAGGCTTGGGTTCTATGCCTCTGACTTTCACAGCATGCTCACTACTAGGCAAACAGGCTCCACTAGCTTCCTCCTTCTTCACACTATGCATTGAGTCACCAGCTTCGAACTGCTTCTGTGAGTTTACCTCTGCAAATTGCAATGTGTCAGGAGAAAATGCCTGTTCAACCAAACTGTGATCGTTTCTAACTGCTTTACCTTTGACAAGATTGAATGCAACATCCACCTCCTTTCCAGGTTGGACAGGAACCTTTTCATTTGCACTCACTACCTTAAACATCTCATCATCGAAGACATTGTGCGAAGATTTTGTGCTTTCACTGACAAATTTTTGAGTTCCAATAGCATCACCTTGGCTATGTTCTCTTGCTCTTTTAAGCTTTTTCTTTACTGGGGGCCCTTCTATGCTATCAGATAAAACTGAGCCAAGTTGGTTTCTGCCTCCTCCAGAAGGACAATTCTCAGTAACGTTATGATGCTCATCATGATTTTGCTTTGAGCTACTAGCATGACAATTATTGATGCTATCACGCTGGCTGCCATGCAATCTTTTTCGCTTGTGTGATTTTTTACAAATCTCCGAGTCCATGCTGTTTGTCACTGCTACGCTAGATATCTTTTTCTCCTCTTGAAGACAATGGGAAATACCAGTATCTGCACCTATACCAGCCATGGGTTCCTTTGTGACAATAATTTGGGCCATGTCCATATCATTACTCTTTCCATTAACCCTTTCACGCTTCCTCTTTTTTTTCTTCAAGGGCTCTTCTAAGTCATTAACCACTACATTGCAAGGTTTCATCGTTTCTTCTACAAATAAACGGCCCGAATTTTTCATTTCACTACTATCACATTCGTGCTGACAGTTAATGATCTGAATAGTCTCCAAGTCAAGGACTTTCCTATGATTTCTCGTTTTCTTACTCTTTCGTATTGGATATAAAGACTGACATGAATTACCTTGTGGGTCAAAATTCTGGTCTTCACTAACAATAATTTGGCTGGAATCGGCGTCTTGAAGAACTTCCAGCTTATCGCTTAGCTTATGCTTTTTTTTTTGCTTGTGCTTTTTCTTAGCCACCATCTTTTCCACATTTACAGTCGATGCTAATTCCCCATGGTCTTGGGGGTGACCAAACAACATGCCAGTATCTCCAGTAAAATTTACTTGCTTAATAGAGTTTAAAACCTTGCTGTGATTTGAGCTTTCACCATTCAAATGATCTACAGCCTCGAACACTTTCACAAGTTTGTTGGATGCTGATGACTTCTCCAATATGTTAATTGGGAGCTTCGTTAAGTTCGTGCGACTATCTCTAGAAATACCACAGTCTTCCTTTTTTTCACATTTACCATTTATATTTACACTAGATTTTAAGCACAAAGAAATGTCTTTATTCGAAGATTTCCTTCTTGGGATGTGATCACAGTCTATCTGAAATGCTTGTGTCTCTACATCATCATTTATATGGCTTCTTTTTTCTTGCTTATGCTTTTTCTTGTTCAAGCTTTTTTCTTCTTCAGCTGGTAACAAGTAATGAGGATCTTTATCGGAGAGGTGCTCCAAAACCTTTTGCGCCTTTCTCAGCTTGTTAGATCTAAGGGCTAATAGCTGTTCTTCGTCAGGTACCATAAATGCATCCTGCTCATTCAAATTTAGATCATAATTAGTGCCTTCTATAAATGTATTACCATGAAGGACAAAGTTTTCTTGTCTTTCAGTACTTCCAATAGCTTCTCCATGCAAGCATCTTTCCTTACTCGAAGAAAACTTTGACAAATTTTGGATGTCTATGTTATCCTTGTGTGGAGAATCATGGTTGTGGTTTTTAAGCTTTGGCTTTTTTGCTTGGATAACCTTTTTTACTTCATCGCCTACTGCCCAGGAAGGGCTACACAAATCTTTTTGGTAAGCTTGGTAGCTGTCAAAATCACTATCTTGAAAATAAATGTGCTGTGTAGAGTTGGTAACCGGCATCTGATGGGCATATTTAGCATCGTTTTCCAACTGCTTACCTTTAGATGATTTCTCTTTTGAAGATGAGGTAATCCTTGGACTCTCATTGCTGCCTATTGCAGATTCAAATTTCTGTATCTCTTCACCTTCATGCTGTGCGCTTTTTCTATGCTTGCGTTTTCTTTTTAAAACGAGTTTCTACCTCGTCCTCTATCAGTGGCATATCAAGTATTCTCATTTCAGATAGCCTAATCCTATCAGAAGTTTTGTCGTACAAGAATGCCTACATCAGATTGTTCTCGAGCTGTTGTCTTTTTACCGATTCCACATCTCTGAAATTCCAGCTTTTCAAACCAATCGCTGTCGCAAAAGGCCCTACGCGCTTTCATACAGGTTACCTCAAGTTCGAGCCGAACCTCTCCGCAAGAAACTCTAACATTTCGAGAGCTCTGTCTCTCTTTCTCGCACATACACCCCCACACAAAAAACACTCGATAACGAAATTGTTCGATGTCTTGCTATCCACTCAAAGTGACGAAAGATAACGAAACCTACACGTGACGGACATATTGATTTATCAGGGACCCGTATATACCATCCCTCTCGGTAGCAACAATGGTCATACGATAATGCAATTGGATAGGATGTCAAATTTCAGCACCTCTTCATTGCTTATCGAAATGATAGTTTTTTTTCAGTGATGTAGAGCATGTTTAACGCTATAGTAACTTTGAATGTCACACATCTGTTGTGCAATCTGATTTGAAATTAAGTGAAATTGCAGATGAGATCCTGAAATTAAGTCAGGGATATCTCCAAACATTAAAAATTTGCCCCCACTACTGCGTCAAGAATGATGACCAATTTTTGAGAAAATCTTCTAGGTAATGTTAATTTTGTCTGGAGACTATTTTAAAGATAGGGCCTATAAAATTATCACTGTATACTTCGATCAAGCATGTGGGTTGAGCCTCAGATGTGATGTTCATCTTGTCTCAAAACTGCTTTCAATACTGTGCCAGACTTAGGACTGGACTTCAGCAAAAGTCCAGAAATTATAAATTCATTGGTTTGGAATGGTTTTTAATCTGCATATATTTATTGGGGACTGCAAAGTTATTTATTTATTTTATTAGATCTCATAATGCCTTAGTAAGACCAGCCTTTGAAGACAGATGATATGTTTTTGGATTAACCTTTGTAAGATGGAGTTCGGGTACCCTCGGCTTCTTCAGATGCTGTAAGTTCACAAAATACAAGCAGATTGTTAATATCACAGCATAGTGTTGTTTTCAGCTTTAGATTCATGTATCCTCTTTCTAAATGTGATTGCTGTTTATTGAAAAGTAACTGTTTTAAGTTTTTTGGTTAAGGAATATTGCATTCACAAGCACAAGACTTAGCTTCCTCCGCTTTTTGAAATTACTGAGATATTGAATTTATTGTAAAGAAAGTCAATCACTAGTTCTTCCGTTTCTCCACCGCCAGACGCGTTTCGCCCTATGTGGGGCTCACCAGTGACGTGCAGAGGAATCGAACCCGGGTCGCCGGAGTGAAATACATTTGACATTGTGACTTGCTAAATAACAAGTTCAGAAGCATATTTTCATCACTGTAGAGTTTGGTGTGGCCTAGAGCACCGAATACCGCAAAGTGAGACCATATCACAGGAGCACCTATATATTTTGAAATCGGCCAAGTCATGCTTCTAAACTTGTTGTCGATGTGTCCCTTACAAACGTCACGTCGTACACAGAAACGCGACGAGGACGACGATGGTAACAGAGAAGAAGACCAATACGGAAAGACTAAGGGACGAATGATTAAGTTGTGCATTAAAGTTAGGTTTACGTCACTAGATATATACATGGCTTTCTTTAGTTTCCGTTGGACATCTGTGGCAGCATGATCGAAAGCAAAAAACCAATAGGCAGAACATGACCGTTCACGGCAATTTTCTTTAAGGTGTAAGCAAACAAGTGACGCCTTGCCTTTTCCTAAATTATCCTCTGATATTGAATTGTTCGGAGGTTTTATCCAATATAGCATAACAGCCGGCACAAGCAATCTTACCATTAAAACCAGATTTAAAAATTCTAGGGAACGGTTCTTAAATGCAGAAGTAGTGCCGACCTTAAAAGTGTTGAAGACTAATTTTACGTTGATACCCTTTCAACAGGTATTACTTATTCCATAAAACGTTTTATGGTTAAGAGTATACATAAATATAACAAAAGTTAATTCAAATAACGCACTCTAGAATCTTGAGCATTTACGTCCACCGATACTTCAGGAGACATTAGTTATCGGAAGCCTTTAGAGCTGCACTTCAGTTTGTTGCCAAGCCTTCCAAAAATCCCTGCAGTAGTAGAAGAAAAGTTGAGTCTTCGGACATCAGATACATCAGAAGAAAATCCCAGCCAATTTAACATGGAAACCGCTAGCGTAGTTACTTCTTAGTTTTGTCTTAGTTGAATGTTCTTCTATGGTGTCTTTATTTTACTACGGTGCGGAGGGATATTTAACTGAGTCAACAACTAAGTGAGGTTGGCAATGTTTTTGTACTATGTCGTTGACTCCTAGATAATGTTCGTCTAATTTTAGGAAAACTTAATATGTTACTGCGTTTATTTATCTTTGGTAGTTGTTTTGTTGCGGCTTGTGGCATTGGGTGTCGTCGATTGTCCGATCGTCTATATCGAGGAGTAACTTCTACCGATACTTCCGGAGACATTAGTTGAGTATGATGGAAGGATATAAGCCACTTTCTGCAAATACCGTGTAAAAATGTTCTAAAGAAGCAAGCGTTTTAGGAGATGCTGCAGTGAATTGAAAAACGTGTCCGAGGACCGAAGGACATTTGTTTAAAAATAAAGAAGTATAAAATATCTTATCTTAAGTATTGTTGACCTGCGTTATCCCGAAATGGAAGCTTTCCATTAACTTCATATTCGTCCGTAAACTTTATATTAGATGCTGTGGAGCCGCCACATTGAATTTCAGGGCAGTTCGCGAGATTTTAATCCATCGTCTGTTGACGAGTAAACGGTAGCTTTACTGTGTACAACCCTAAGAACACGGGCTCCAGCCCTAGCCTTCAGAAGTTGCAGAGACCTTTGACATAACTCACCAGTCTTGTGAGCTATAACCTTACAGACAATCCCTTTCGCGGAAGAGTTTGCGAAATCGTAACTGAATGGCTTTCAACAACCGCAACACAAGCACGTAGTAAGAGAACAGTAGGAGCTTAACACTTGCAGGAGCATAGTCCTACTTTATTTCTACATGTTGCAAACCTGAACCGGTCTTCTTATTTTGACTGCCCCGTCATTCTAGTAGTGATAATTATTCTTTTGCGTCGTAGGAAGGCATCAGGTTTGCGGGAACGAGGCGTAAGACACACCACAGCATGTCTACGATCCTTTTCTCAAACTTGAAAAATTTAAGGCTTATTTAAAAATCACCCGCGTATATACCCAAGCAAAAAAACACAATGAAATTTTACCAACAGATATCCATTGCAGCAGCTTCTGCAGTCGAACCTACACCATATATATATATATATATATATATATATATATATATATATATATATATATATATATATAACGATAGAGATTTTTTTAAAACACGATCTTCTTTTATGTGT